>JAUTBQ010213676.1:0-21297 GCA_032361185.1 Lepetodrilus ovalis | reverse complement strand
TGTATAAATGACCTGGGTGGTGATATTATGCACACATACTTACTCTAAGTTATTCTAGTGTTATGCACTTGAGTTATCTGTTGAAGCGTATGAAATAAGATTGTAAAATATCGCTATCAGTATGGGCAGTATCATAACAAGTGCTACACCACATCACATTTTATGTGTTGTCACACTTCGAATGCTTTACACTTTGTGACCTTACTGATGATGCATGAGTAAGGGTTGGAAATTGTAATTTGCAAACCAGGTAACCTGGTAACAGTGTAATAATATATAAATCAATGTAAAATAACAACCGAACATAGCGAAAATATTTGTTTTACAAAGGTGGAGCTGGACCAAGGAAACAATGATTCTTCAAATATTTCGTTTAGGTATGATTTCACTTAGTACCTGTACAACACTGATCCAGTGTACAGTGTTGCCGTTGTAAAACGTGCCTGCTGGGCGTGTTTACTTGTCGGGTGTGTTTACTTGTCGCGTACAAGGCGTGATTCCCATTCCACTATTTGTTGACATTCAGCCTTTTCACCACTTGTTTACCCTTTTCTGTCAATCATCAAAATCAAAGTTTGACCAAACTGTATGTATGTGCATTTATCCTCAAATATCCTAAAAATATGTGTTGACGGTGGCATAGTATCAGTGGTTTCAGTAGAACTTGAAGTACATGGCAGAGTAGCAAAAGTAAGACGTCAATCACACGAATTATCAAAAGTTTCACATATAAATTTATTTATTTGAAATTGAAAGTAGATGACAAAATTATGGAAGTAGACGGACAATTTTGCCGGTCGCTGCCACCTATTGAAAACACTGAGTATAGACATTTTGACTAATAACCATCAAGCTTTTGGGGCATATTTTTCGCTTAATCCCATTTATATTATAATTAAACAGTGTTTGAAATAGAGGGGGTCTTAGATGTCATTTAAAAATCTGCAATGTTAATGGTATCTGTGGCATCGCCTTAAGATTTACAGATTTTACCACCATTAACATTGGGCCTAGATGGAAAATGACCCCCTTAATATTTTCTGAATTTCGACCAGTGTTAAATATTCATTGTCATGGTACAAGTATGGGTGAACGATTGCTGCTGTGGCCTAAAACAATAACTCACTGACAGCCAGGCATACACTTTATACAAGGGTCTTACTTTAGTCCTGGCCTAAATTAGGGCATGTAGCACATTTTTTGCTATGGCAGGAAATGACTACTACCGTAGTACTGAACCACTGAAGTACAGTACACACATTGAGTATCTCCCCCGCAAAATCTCGCCTACCTTTCAGAATGTTCAGTTAAGCAAAGGTGTGCATCCTGTTCTTATATGGGGGAAGTTAATTAATTTGACCACCAATAAAATCTAATGGTTTCAGTTCCTGTTTGGAGGGGTGTTCCATGAACGTTGCGCTAATTCTTTTTCTTTTGTACAGTTTCAATTCCTGCTTGTTGAACAAAAACTACTTTCTAATTTTATTTTGTAATAAGAAACAAACACACAACACCCAATTCTTGTGCTAGCTATAGGGAATTTTAGTTACGATGTTGGCAATGCCTGCTCACTTTACTAAGCTAATGGTCCCTTCCATCAACAATTAGGATTAAACTGATACTAGAAGTGCTCAAACTACATGTGTTTATCTATGTTGTGTCATGGAACCACTACAGGTTACATGGAACTTTTTCAAGATTTGTGAAGTGTTGATGTATAAGAAACGCGCCTGTTGAAACGGTCTCATGGTCAAGTGGAGAGGGGTGGGGTGGGTTATGGGTAACATGAGAATCTAAAGCTGTAGACATTGCGCCATGCAGTTTTATGTTATTCGAGTTTATCTAGCTCTTTTGTGTACACATTATACCGTACATGTACTTCAAACATCCCTGAGGAAGTGTTTCCTGAAAGGTGATCGGGTATTCACTGGCAATCAGGAACAATGGGCATGAACATACATCTGTGCTTTGTAATTCCATAGTCCTAACAATATAGAGGATATGATTTTGGAGCTAAAGACCATGTGTTCAAATCTCATCCCGGGTGCCAGGCATTAGTGTTCACTGTTCACGAACATTGCCTTTTTGATGTGATCAGGATTGGATGTTCTGTCTGTACCATGGTTATCATCCTTGGTCTGATCGTACCAGCCGGTGCTCACAGGTTTACTGCAGCATTCAGCGCTACGGATGTTGCAGGTTTCCTCCTGCCCTTTTAAACTGACAAGCTATGATATAAGTAAAGGAATCTTGAAAGTGACTAAACCCCAATGTATAAGTAAAATGGAACGAATGAACAAATAAAAAAATAATAAAAAAAATAATATACAGTGTCCCCTCTATATAAGGCTGGGGTCCATGACATTATAGGATAGTACCAGCCTTATAGGATAGTACAAGTACATAACAAAAATAAAAATGGGATCCACATCTGACCCAGCCTTATATCCGAATCTGCTCTGTATCGAATAGCCTTATATCGAGGGGACACTGTATATGCATTGTTATTATTATTACTGGACAATGAATAAACATTTAATTACAGCCTATATATCAGATCCATTAGAGAAAGAGAGGAAAGATAATAGTGTCCCCTTGATATAACACTGAATTTGGGGTCCATGACATACCCACCGCCTTATAGTACCAGCCTTATATTATACCACAGGTAAATAACAAAATTAAAAATGGGATCCACATCTGATCCAGCCTTATATCCGAATCCGCTCTGTATCGAACCGTGTTATATCAAAGGGGCATACCAAAATTTTGTATTAAAATGGATGAAAATGTTGATACCCTCAAGTGTATGAATAGACCATACATATAACGTGACCACTACTATATAACGTAACCACTACTATATCACGGTACAGGATTGCATACTCTGCATTTCTAGCACTCAGCCAAGACCCTCAGGGATTTACTGTGGCTCCCGATATTGTCTGGACTTCATGTACATATTTGCCCCTTGAAGTCTCCTAACTGACAAGACACACTCTCGAGTTAAAATAAATCCAAGTTTTATTGGACAATATTTTATTCCTGTATGGTTGCTGCCTTCCCAGGGAGATGCTAAATCCCCCGTTAATATGGAGGTCAGAAGTCAGCGATCAAGGTCATTAAGCCAGAGACAGCGATATACTGGCATTTATAGACTTCACATCTTCAACAATAATCTAGCAATGAGACATTTGGAAATATCTTAAATTAAGAGATTCTCAATTTAGCAAATTGTACATCTATTTTGTGATAAGCTAACAACACATTGGACTGGTTTCAGTATTTGTACAACTGGTACATGCATATATTGGTATATGGGAAATTTTGGCCTAACCAAACAGTCTTGGAATAAATCAATGTACTATAGCTTTGAAGACTAAATAGATTGTCATAAATGCGGAGGAAAATGTTAGTTCAATCAATACCAAATAAACACTATCATAGAACCTATCTTTGAAAGTTATATCCTTGTTGGATATTGGCTGCCATAGTTCTGTTGCCGGGCCAGACAGAGCGATATTACACAGTTACCTGCATTGGCAGTGTGGCCCGCTTTATCCCTGGGTCAACAATGCTACAATAAATATCCTAGCAACCCGCTAACCATAATCTCCCCTCAAAACCCTGGTCTTGTCACGACTAGTTGTTCTACATCTGCATTACCAATGATACAAACATCCATCAAAGTAGTGACAAGAAAGTCACTATCTAGTAGATCCTTCACCAGTGGCGTTATGCAAGATTCAGAAGATAAAATACAATAATGCTTCTACATCTAATAATGTGAAATCAAAATAAACATTACAAATAGTTTTCCATATGAAACCATACAAACAACTGGAGCTAGAATTAATGTTGCATTGTGTCATAAAATACTAAAAGAAATGACATATCATAATAATTGTTCTTATTTTCTTATTTTATTCATAAATAAAGTCATACCATAGCACCATACACAAATTACTATTTGCCCACGAAATTGTTGGTCAATGGGATGTTGTTCTTATTTATTTTATTATTTTAACAATATTCCTAAAAAAATCTTTTCGCTGAAATGAAAAGAAACATTTGCCTCAATAAATGGAGAAAAAAACAATACATTTTACTTTTTCTCAAAGGCCAGTTGGAATAGGGCGAACAAACCAACTAATACATTAGCCTGGTTATCTACACAGTACAATCCTGTTTAGATTACATAACCTTCTTATTTGCAGACAAACGTCTAAAGATATCAGACAATGGATGTAGAAATGATGAGCATTAAAAGCAAGTCCAAATGTCGTTCAAGGGCCATAACCCACATCACAGAATAACGCTCATTACACATTTAGGGAGAGGGTGGGGAGGTGGTGCGGGTGTGTGGGTGCGGAAGGTACGATAAAGGGTGGAGAGGGGATATAAATATCTTGTTAGCAAACATTTTATCTGACTAATAAAATTTATGCAGCCAACATGCACGAATAAAAGTGTTCAATGAGGTTGTATAGGTGTCACCTTCTATGGCTGCAATGTAAGCGGTACATGATTTATACACCTCATAGGATTAATTTACTGATAAGCACTGCAATGCCTTTCGACTGCAAAAGCCACCACAATATTGTGAATAATAAATTTAAATAGGAAAATATTATTGAACAATACTGGGATAGATTGCATGAAAATATTAACTAATAAAATATAGAGGCATTGTTATAGCACTTACAG
Source organism: Lepetodrilus ovalis (assembly GCA_032361185.1). Taxonomy (NCBI): domain Eukaryota; kingdom Metazoa; phylum Mollusca; class Gastropoda; order Lepetellida; family Lepetodrilidae; genus Lepetodrilus; species Lepetodrilus ovalis. Next base: position 16,590 of record JAUTBQ010213676.1, on the reverse strand, counting down.
AAGATACTGCATATGGTTTCTGCTAAACCCTGTAAAATTCAATATATTTCCCTCTGAAATTATCAGAAAATAATACATGATTGACTTATTTAGTAATGTCATTTTAGTGCTACAACGTTGATTTAATGGTATTAATCAAATATAAACTAACAAAGCAGCAATAAAAAGCAAACATACCTTTCCAGGTGCTCCATGCTACACCAGTTTGAATACTATTCAATGTTAGCCACTGTTGGTAGGGAGCCAGGTATCATAAATCAGCAAAAGGATTTACGTCAAGATTTAATGCAAATAAATTAAAATGCTACACAGATCCCTTAGATCCTACTCATAAAACCAATCAACCAATCAGCAACGAAGTCAGTGATATAACTGATCTGGCTGATCCAATCCAAATGTCTGTTACATTAAAGCTGGCAACTCCTGTTAGTAGCGTCTGGTTGCTAGGATATTGAAGACATGAGATGGGAGTTGCACTTGTCCTATAACATATCGCCATCTGTCCATGTATAGATTTGTTATGTCCTTATCAGTGGAGTGTGAACACAACCACTGTCAAACCACCAACATACATGGATGTGTAGCAACCAGCGAGATACACTTCAGTCACACCTCAACACGGATCTACATGTCATGAAAAGCCATGCTCCAGTCTTGTACTGACTTAGGAACCTAAACATAATAACTCTCTCCCAGACAACTTAAGCACAATAAGACCTTTACCAGGCATCTCCAGCTGTAGATAGGGTATCTTTCAGGGTTAATAGTCACCAACAGTCGAAATGTAATACATGTGCATAGTGCTATTCTACATTGTATATAATTGAGTCATGTGCATTTCTAATTGAGAATCATGTCATAACTAAGTATCTGAATCCACATCATGTTTCCTGTTCACTGTGTTAGCAGCGTATAGTAGTGACGACTATCGTAGTGTTACAATTGTTCATAATGTCCAGGATCATAATGTCCAAATGGCAAACATAATGTCAATACTGCCAGAGATTCTTGGACTTAACTACCAGAGATCCATTTCCATACTGCCAGAGATTCTTGGACATTACTACTAGATTGATGTCCATACTGCCAGAGATTCATGTCCATACTGCCAGAGATTCATGTCCATACTGCCAGAGATTCATGTCCATACTTCCAGAGATTCATGTCCATACTTCCAGAGATTCATGTCCATACTTCCAGAGATTCATGTCCATACAGCAATACTGTTAAAATCTTTAGTCCAACCTAGACAAATCTTTGATGGACACATGAACATATCTACTCGATGCCACATGATTTCACATGTCTGAACACACCAACCCTTCATACACTTACAATTAGTTATATGTCATACAGGCTTGCAAACAACTTGTAATATTATCCTTATAATGGTATCAATGAGTGTTTTAGTTGTATCAATGAGTGCTTTACTTGCATTAATTATTGCTTATCTATTTATTAGATATCAAAATACAAAAGGATTACCTAACATATTAATCACACCATTGCCAAATGTAAATTTAAAAAGACAGGAGGTGAAGAATAGTTGACATATAATTGCGCATTTCTTGGAACACATGATTTAATCATTTCTGTTAATCATTACAGTGAATAATTACAATCACAATTAGTTACAAGTATAGTATAGTAGGATAAGGAAGAGACAGATAGCCACTGTTTCCTGGTCTAGCCACGTCATCATACATGGTCCTGCACATGCCATCGTATGAACCAGACAAAATGCATGCACAACTCACAGTTTAGCAAATTGTGCTCACAGCTCATGAAAGTCGCAGTTTAGTATTACACTCCAAGTTTAGTATTACAATCACAATATAGTATTACACTCGTAACTTTGCTTTTACAATTAATCCAAAGTAATGTATACACACAGTTTACCAATATGGAGATTACTGTATTAACAGTGCATCTAGTGAGTCATGTTTAATATTACACTCACAACCAGTTCATAACTCGATATAACGCTGAATTTGAGATCCATGACATGCCCCCATATATGATAGTACAGGTAAATAACAAAAATAAAAATGGGATCCACATCTGACCCCGCTCTATATTCGAATCCGCTCTGTATCGAACAGCCTTATATCGAGGGGACATTGTACTATAATTTAGCACAATATTCAGTTTATCATTACATTTACATATCAGCACCACAGATACATTTAGCATTAGACTCACTATATTTAGCAATATGCGCACAAAACAGAACATGTCTAACATAATACTGTGTCACGGTATCACCTTCAAATCAGATACTTGTTCTTAATTCAACATTGGAATATACTGACAGATTCCTGGGTTCTGTCATGCACATTGAACATGATATCACTGTTGTCAGTTATATTGATAAGTGGACCATGTATAAGAACACAGATAGCCATGACTGCAAAGATATTCTTACATAAATATTTCTAGGAATTTTGATATTGCTACTGCATGAAGCAAACAGTCAGTGCTATTGGTTACACTGGCCTTGCATTTAATGACTGCTCATAATGTGTTGGCTACGACATCACACACATCACATACGGTAAGTAAATCAAGAACAGAACAAGTAATTGATTTCTAACTGAAAATATGTCTTAAAATGTAAATAAAAGAGCACTATTTTGTAAAAAAAAATATATATTCCTTCATGGCAATTATATTCAGAAGTTGTAAATGATTTAAAACCAGTGTTCCAAACTTGAAAAGTTAATTTTTTAATCATTAATGGGAAATAAACAAACAGCTGTGGATAATTACCAGCCATGATCAAATGGTACCATTATGGTTTGGTTGGGCGTTACCATTCTGGGTTGGATGGGCGTTACCATTATGGTTTGGTTGGGCGTTACCATTCTGGGTTGGATGAGTGGACAGGAATTTCAAATACTGTTAAAGATGACTCATTTTGTTTCATGCAACAGGATAAAGTTAAATTGCTACCTTTCAAGTACATTATGTCATAATACATAATACAGTGTCCCCTCGATATAACGCTGAATAATTGGGGGTACATCCCCTCCCCGCCTTATAGTACCACCCTTATATGATAGTACAGGTAAATAACAAGAATATAAATGGGATCCACATCTGACCCCGCCTTATATCCGAATCCGCTGTGTATCGAACAGTGTTATATCGAGGGGACACTGTATAATCAATTACTGGAATAGCTGTGTTTTGCATGATCATATTTATATGTTGTTAAAATTATATAAAATGTTAACGAATGTGTGTCTGTTTTAACCGTAATACATTATTAAATTTAATAAAGTTTGCCATGTTGTACTAAATCAAACTTGAAACAACAACATATTTTATTAAATTTGGCGAAACAAGGTATTTATTGAAACATTTCACATATTTAATGAAGATTGAAAGTTTTGACAAACTTTGATTTAGTTGAGTTAAACGTAGTAAAAGTAACATGTTGGTGGTCATCAGCTGGGCGTGGAACAGCGCCAGATGTCCCCAGGAAGGACGTGTATCAAGAAGCTCTAAGTTACTGAGTATATTGACCGCACGCACGGAACACGCGCGGAACATGTACATCCCTATACAGAGAGCACCAGAGCCGATACTTTCACGGGACCGCGCCTGACACTTGCTGCCCTGGATAGACGAGACTCGACTCCATTTAATAAATTCTCCATTTGCTGATAAGGGCTGTATTTGCTAATGATCTCAAGTGGTGGGATTCTCAATTGGGATATTTTCACTATTGATTTTGGACGCATTAATTTCTCTAGTAATTGTACAGTGATATCATTTTCAGGCGTGTATCACTAGCCAATCCCTAGTTCGCCAATACAAGTAGACTTAGGCACGAAATTCACACACATTTTTATAGTGGCCAATGCACCTCATGTAGCAAGTAATTGCATTAATGCAATATCTCCCCAGCCAGGCCAACCTTGTTAGAAAAAGTGGAGCATTGGTGGATAATTGTCACGGAATCATGGTCCCAAGAAGTTTTCAAAACTTCCACCGAGATGAAAATCATTTCTCTGGTTTCGAGAATCAGTTGATGGGGAAAAAATAAGATATTAAACCAGACAATAGGCTAGTTTGAGCTTCCAGCAGCATTGAGGCCAGAAAGTTGAAGAATATTGCAAAGTTTTACATTTATCCTTATCCCAGTTAGAGGCAAATGAAAATGCCCCAGAAAGAAGTGGAGTTTAATCCAACAGGGTGAAGATTAAGGCTTCATCCAAAAAGAATGCTGTTCTGTTAAGATGAAGGCTCTTGCAAGGTGAAGGTCACCATCTAGTAAGTTTGATGACTCTTGGAACATAGAGGCTGATAAGTAACTAGTTTGAAGCTCTTTCAACATGGAAGCTAACCCAATTGGCAGTTCTTGGTATCAATTTCAATGGCAAAGTGAATCAATAGATGCCAATTGAACATCACTCATTGGAAACATTCAAAAGCTGGTGAGATCTTCAAACAGTTATAGAATACTGATAATTGAAATAAGTGCCTCGCTGTAAATTAATTACCTCCCAACAAAACTTTAAGACATCATTACCTTTCAAATATTAAAAGCCGAAATCACTTGCTACAAGGTGCTACTTGGTATACTGGTTCATAATGGCCAAACATAGCACTAACTAGATTTGTGTCTTAAAGGGAAACTAGATTAGGACCTTTCAATCCTAGCCTTCAGGTTACTTCTATTAGATTGGCCTTTTCAGGAATTGGTATCCTTAGTTTGGACTGCAAACACTAGGGGGAGGCAGGGGTACCAGGGGATGTAGATACAATGTTGGAGCTGCCTCCAGCTAAGTGTGTTTAGTCTACAGGAAGCCTATACCCCGGGGCCTCACTCACGAAGCAGTTGTAGCGTCCACATGCACAGAATACATGCAGTGTTCCATCTATTGCTTCACAATTCCATTAGAATAACTAGGTAATTGGATAGGCATTAAATATAGAGGTTGAGTTAGGTGACCCCACATCCCACTAGGTGTGGTACTGTCTATATGTAATATCCCTAATACACAAAAGTAGTAATAAAGTTAAAAGTAGTCAGAGCTACTTTAAAAATACACATTCAGTGACCATGTTGGTGATAACAAGTGGTTTATGTTGCAGCTGTTGCAGTCAGATGAGCTTCTGGTCAGGAAGTTGTCACAGGTGAGAAGGTTCCCACACTGGACTAAATTGTAGCTTTCCAAAAAGACGAAATTGTTTACTCTAATATTTGGGTATTGACTGGTGTACAATGTTACGAATGTAAGGGGACAATTCACAATGGTGGATAAATTGAATTGCAATTCATGATTAACTTTTAATCACACAAGTTGAAGCTTAACAACATTTTAAACTGTGATGTACCAGCAGCAATAGGCCTAATGTAATTTAATGTAACTAAATTATCACCACTTTCTGTATCTACAATAATGGAAATATATTGCAACACTTCAGCTCATGTCAATAATTGCTTGGGAAAGGACGAATGGTGGTCATATTCTACAACAACATAGCTAAGATCAGTTTGTGAAATGGGTCCATGCCAGGGTCAATCAAGGAATGAAGGTATGATTTGGGCTTCTATCCCAGGATTGGGTGGTATGGAGACAATGGTATTAGAGAAGTACTACTACGAGGTAAGCATCTCTTGACCAGTCAAGACTGGGGGAAGAAATGCTAACAAATGTCAAGTTTATAAATGGTTGTAGGACATTTCTGACATTTGGAACCTGTCAAGCCACTGCCAAGCAAATCTTAAGAAGAAACTGAATCAAGAGTCTAGAAAATATTTTAAGGGAATATATTCGGTACAATGTTGTATATGAATGGTTGTAACATTAATTGATATTGGTTAATAAAAGTATGCCAATATATTGTTATTGCCGCCCTTAACTTACTGAACATACATATCATCTATTCTTTACTCAACATACATGTCATCTATTCTTTACTCCAACAAAACTGTTGCCAAGAACATGCTGCCAGTCAGCGAAATAAAGAATTTGTTTCAACAGTAACCCCAAACATAATCCCAACTGTTGGAGATTGATGCCAAGAGGTGGCAAGCTGTAAGCCAATATGACTTCTTAAAGTTTTTACAAGATTGCAATTTGGCTCTGTAACAGGAACAGCTAGGCCAAGGAATTTAATGAGGTTGACAGTAAATTATTCCTAAAATAATAATACGGCAATAAAGCCCCGCCACATGCAGGTATAATAGGACAAGTGCTATTATCCGGATCCCCGTTCTTATCACAGCAAACTGGGAGAAGAGAGTTATGTCTGTGTATGCCTCCCCCACAACAGCGATTATCAGAAACATTGTTCGCCCATCAATTTAATTTACTCAGCCCAATTTAAGCCAGTGGACATGGCCAGGAAAGCTTTCACTTCTATTGCATTTCATGTGCGGAGGATGGTGAAGTAATTACGTCCACCAGAGTGTGCCATTGATCAGGCCAGGGAGATATCCCAGACTTCGACTTGGGATATTTTCAATATCACCAAAATTACTTTCCATTGATTAAAGGTTGGTTGCATTCCAACAGCGAGAATAAGTCCACGCGACTAGCAGATGGTAAGTGTTCAGAACACGCTGATAATTTGAGACTACCTTTCTCTACCCATGTCTTCAATGTGTAATCAATACAGTGAACGGAGATCGATAGCAAGCACTTGGGGAAGTGCCCAGATTATAACCTTCAAACATAGGATGCTCCTCGGACTTTTCTAAAGCCCCAAAGCCAGCAAAGTTAAAGCCCCCATTTCAATACTCACTCACAAATAGCCTCCAAAGGGAAACGTCCTCTTAATTGAGCCATCTTTGAGATTGGGTCGTTTAAGTTTGTGCAAATTAAATTATTTGACTTACAGCTGATGAATTGGCTAACGAGGATCAGCTACGAAGTGAACTATTGTCGAAATGTTTGAGAGTTTTTCCGAGCAAAACAATTATGATGGTTGTTTGAGTGCATGTCGGTTAACAGTACGGGCTGTTCAGTGTTTGTGAAGAACTGTCCCAACTGGTCTTTATTCCTGAAGAGGTCGTTTAGAATCTGCCTCTGACAGGGCCAGACTGAGAACAAGTGATTATAGGGGACCCGCCTCATAAATGATTGTTAACTTCTAACTGTGATAAGATAGATTCGCCTGCTTCTCTTTGATTTCCTATCCCAGAATGACCATAACCATGGTTACAGGGCCATGAGCGTAATTCACCCAAACAGTAGATGCTGCAGAACATTGCATTGTTGTGGGGATACATGAAGATTTGTTAGCTAAAACAATTTCTTTGTGATATGTCGTTAGGGAACAACACTTGAACATGCCTTCCAGACAAATCTCGGCATGGCTGCTCTCCACTGCTCTTGAAAACATTCTTTCTTCCAAATCCATTTACAAGTTTGATGGATAGTGACATTTGGGCAAATTTCAAAATCAATTTTGCAACAGCGTACATGAAATTGAAATATTCTACTGATCAGTTGAAATGAATCACTATAGCAACCAAATTTTACAAAAGACATAAAACGTACATTTGGACAATTATTTAAATTTAGTTAGTTAATATTATGATAGTTGTAGCAGGGACAATATTAGTGTTATTGCATGTCATATATGATACAGGGCTGTCCCCTTAAACTGGCACTATTCTATACTCTTCTAAAAGAAACTTTTCTCCTTGCGTATGAAACTCATCAATAACAAGTGACTCTTTACTGAAAGCTACAATTAAGAAGCATTAAGGAAGACACCTTGTCTGATCTCTGTTAGTTGGCAGCCAAATACTCTCTGTATCTGGGACAGTACACACTGGTATCAAATCACCAGGACCTGATGAAAAACACTGGCTAGAAGAACTGTAGTAAATATCGATAAACTGAATAAAGGAAATGGTGAGAAAATATTTGGATTAAATCTCTGCCAATCAAACAAATAGATAATATTTTTGCACTGTGAATGACAGTATTCTCATCATCCATTATCACTCGGGTTTTGGAAAACGAAAGAACGTAATTTCCATGGTAACCACATGAAACCATTTATTTCTTGGAGCTATGCTCATAGTTATAGAGCTTAAACATAATTATTCAATCTTGACTATATCTACAATAATCAATTTTACAAGAACTGTTTTCAATACTTAATGCAATTTCTAATGTATACGTGACTACAGTTGAGACCTTCTTGACAATATTGGATTCCAAATCAAAACAAAAAGGTACATGTATATATAAATCAAATTAGTGTTCTGAATCATCTCTGTTTGATAACAAATCAAACTTAAAGTTATTTTCTTTCAGAGAATAAAATACAAAATTAATAGATAATTTACACTACTATTGAAAGATAAATATAATGCAATATGGATTTTATGAAAATAGGGATAGATTTTTAATTTGGATAGTTAATATGAACAAACTCTTTAAAATATAGTGAAACCAGCTGATCCAACATGGCAGCTCTCTACGTCAGACTACCGAGACATGTAAAACTTATAACGTTTAGTATTTGTCCTAGTAGACATAACCGATAATGCAACAGATGATTGATCAGTTGGGTCCATCCAAAACATGAAATGACGTTATTGTCTTTATTGTGTCCACTTGGCAAGTCTTGCAGCTGTAGCATGCTTGCACTGTTTCAGCAAGGCATCACTGAAGTGTGCCTGATGGCAGACTGTTTCCTTCGCAATGGTACTGTATAAATTCCTGCTAAATACTCAATACGATATAATTTGATTGTGTTAAAAATCATCTAATAAATACATAGCTAGGCATATAACATTGTATTGTCTTATATTGGACCTAACACATAAATGTAGCAGAACAGAATAGAATTTTATTCCCATAGAATCAAATTTAGGGCCATGGAGAATATAAATAACAATGATTGTACAAGAATGGTTTGCAAATTACAATAAGGATATCTGAATAGTTGATAGAACTGCTGGAATTAATTGACATTAATTAAACTTTTATAAAATATGATATCTTAATTTGGAGCTCGAGTGTAGTATACTAATCACAAGATATATGACTAAATTTTAATGTTTCCGTCATCTTGATGTATATTACATGTACACTGTATATGTATATTTGAATGTTTGTAATAATCTCTTGTACCACCGTGGGTGATTTTAGAATAAATTGTCTTGTCTTGTCTTGTCTTGTTTTTGACAGTCTGTGTTTGGCCGACTGCATGTTTGTGAATACTACAAAAAGGTTAATTCTTCATATACAAATTCTTGAATTAGTTTTGTTGAGAGTAAATTGTATTTTGTGTCAATCAATGCTTAAAAACAGTAAAATAACATGAATTTAAAAAAGCAAACAATCCCCCTCCTTTTTTTTTTTAGTTTAATAAATGCCCCACCCAAGTATGATTTTTTTTTAATGCCCTGGGCATATAATACATCAAATACAGTAAGCTTGAAAAATAGATACCAATACTACATGCCATGATATTGATGTGGTGCCTTACAATACTATATGCCATGACAGTACCTGCAGTACACATCATGATACAACATTCCATGATGTTAAACGTAACAATGCTATATGGATGTCCAGATACCAGTGCAAACACTTGCAGTATTCTTCACGTACAACAGTCAGTTCCTAGACAAGACATACAATCGTAGTGAAAAGTTAACATGTACCTGGCAGGATATCAATTGCCTCAGTGAAGAGCCTAGACTGGGGCAATGGTGGGGCAATGGTGGGGCTATGGTGGGGCTATGGACATGCCGTGCCAGGGGTGGGTAGAGAAAACAAATAGTCAGGGTTCCGGGGAAATGTCATCATGTGCAAGCGCACTACAGAACATCTGCACTCCATCTGCACATGAGGAAAAACTATCCAACTACATTAGAGGTGTATGCAGTTATATTATCACAGTGTAGGATCCACGAATCATCCAATCAGATATGGACATTTTTATCAGCACAATATCTTCAAATGAGCGTTACCATGGCTGCATTCAATCAAGAAAAGACATGTTTCTTTTCAGCTACATCCTCTCATGAATGCCAATGGAACAGTTCTAATGACAACACTTGGCATCGCAATCATGAAAACAATGTACAGTTCTAATGACTACACTTGGCATCGCAATCATGGAAACAATGTATCTCTAAGGCAATTAACTTAATTGGCATTACACTATGCTATGACAACTATACAAACAAAAAAGATCTGTAAATGTGCAGCCAAAAAGTCTATGAAATGCTGGTTAGGAAAGGTCAAGCGGCAGACCATGTGGCTTCTAGTACCAGCTCTGAATGCCTGTGTTTACCCACTGCTATGTTGTTGAAGCCAGCTTAAGCTGATGCCATCGACTACAGGTGACGCCATGGTAGCTGCTACCAGCTACAGGAGGTTGCCAGAAGAATAGCCAGATGATCTACTGGCTTAATGTATAAAGCAATTAGCAATTTCTCCAAACTATCTATGCAACACTTGATTTGACCATATTTCTATAAAAAAAATTCAACACATAGCGATACTTATTTTCTTATATTTAATTAATTAATTAACCTCAAGTGGAAATGTGCACCTAAGTACAACTATCACCTACACGCAAGTAACTCGTCTGTATACAACCTAGAGTGGCCAGGCCTTGTAGAAGAATAAGTGCAACCAGGTTTCTATTTCTGCTCAGAGAAAACCTCATGACATGAATTAATGGCTCACAGAAAGAATTACCACATTCATTATTTACAACTTAATTCGCTTCTACAGCAGGATGCAAAGCAATGAATAAAAAAGGGCATCGCTATTGTGTCCAAACAAAAGCAGTGACTCCATAGAGACAAATGGCAGAGTATTTATGAAATAATGGATAAGAAGTCCACGCAAACACAATCACTTAAGTATGAAATTACATCCTTCTGAGCTGCTTCTTTACAAACACTGACATGTCATTGTCAAGCTTTTAACAATGTTAACCACAAGCCCTTCAGTTAGTATTGATTCCAATTCATAAACTAGAAAAACAAATTACTTGGTGCATGTGTTATTGGATGATACACGTCTTCAGCTGATGTAAGTATTCAAGCAGTATGAGTCATTAGACAGGATACAAGTGGTCCGTATCTTTAGTGGCGCTAGTGAGTTACGTTGCACCAAGATCAGTACGTGGTACAAGTTTTTAGGTGCAACTTAATTATTTCTTTAAGAGTAGCTGTCATTATTGTCTTATTGGATGCTTCGAAACAATTTTGAGATAATTCTACTGATATTAGGGCTGTCAGATCATCCAGTAATAGATTAACGGCGAGAGGTTTTCATGACGGGCCAATGCTGGATTAATCACAGTTCTGTGTGGTGTCACTTGTTCCCTCCAGCAGAAAACAGCAAAGGAATCGAGGATGTTAAACAATACCACCACAAGTGTCTCCTGTGTCAATCATAATTACAAAAGCACACATCTAAACCAAGACATTCTGAGAGCATCACATCTTTATTAACTTCCACCAGACATGAATATTTGAACAAAAAAAATAGCAAACTAAAATTAATCCAAATTTGATTGATTTTTTATCCCTTTCTAGAAAATACATGCACAGACTATCTCTTTTCTTTCCTTTTAGTTTTATCTGTAAAAGCAAATCTCTTTGACACATTCTTTATCCAAGCAGGATAGCGCCCTATCAATGGTTCATTTCCATAACAGGGCCTACGATGGAGGCTGGCTGTCACGGGCCGTGTTGAAGTTTGTTATGCTGCTGTCTCATCAGGTTTCACATGGTTAGACTTTATTTTCTCAATCGGCAGAACTGAGGGCGGATCAATAATAACCAGATTACTAAAACAAGAGATCGTTTCCTCGTTCATTTGCAGGCCTGTTGGACAGAATGGCAAGCTAGTCGGAGGGGGGCCCAGGTAACGACCGTAATTGACACATAATTTCAGCCAAAATCAGACAAGCATGGACGAGACGACAAAGAAAAAGTCATTTGTTTCCACGAGTTTTCCCATGACTTGACTTGGTTGTGTCGAATCTCTAACAGCTTCAAATAGGAAACATGTTCAGGCTTACAAAGGCTGGGATGGAATGCACTCAATCAGCCAATGTTCTCACAGCCGCATGAACTTCAAATGTCAGATATCATATTAACTTATCTTCTTTCAAAGAATTATAAGAAATTTACTTCACTTCATTCGCCAGAACAAAGGAAAGAAATGTCATAGGTATACCATGAATTGCACTTACTTTCTTAATTGATGAGTTTATTTCTTAAATAAATAGTATGATTAATGTCATATGAAATATTCTGGTCATATTTGAAAGAAATACTCAATACATGCATCAATGATATAATATTTTCTTAAGATGTTCCCAGAAATCCGACTTATCTCAAAACATACTTGAAATTTGTATATCCATAGTGATCTACAAGTAGTGATCAAAATTCATGAAAGTATCTTACTTACATTTTAACAAATTCTGGATATACCTTCCCGAACCAATGATGAGAAGAACATCATCAGATGGCTATATATTTTAATTAATGCACAATAAACCAGTAAGTTGCAAAATAATACAGTACAGTGTCCCCTCAATATAATGCTTAAGTTTGGGTCCATGACATCCCCCCCACCTTTTTGTACCTGCCTTATACGATATTACAGGAAAATAACGAAAATAAAAATGGGATCCACGTCTGACCCTGCCATATATCCGAATCCGTGGTGCCTCGGACAGTGTTGTATCGAGGGGGGCACTGCACTACATATTGCAGACAGAAATACACAGATACTTACTCAGGAAACTATGACTTTGTGTGGAGGTGTGGTTACTAATCTATAACTTGTATTGGAGTTGATATGTATTAGAAGTGAATCAGGCTGTTTGGGAAGTCCGGCCAAACACTTGTCTACCTGTACGTCCTGGTGTATAGCCTGGCATACAGCCCGGTGTAGTGACATTCCATATGTCAGCGCGGTGACAAGTCGTCAGTCACCCACAGGGATTCCGTGACCTCCCAAACATGTGTGTGACCCCGTCAGGGGCCCATTAGTAGGTCTGTTACAGGCGTTATAATTATTAGGATCATGTTGCCGATGATGATAATAGTCTAGTGGTTGTAAACGACTGTCCTTAAGCATTGTGTTACAGAGGCAGTTTGCCACACTCTTGAAGAAGAGTTTGTTTACAGTGCTGACTGGGAGGAAAGCCTGCAGTTAGCAGAGAGGATTGTGATGTGCCACGACGATGAAAGCTGAACGAGGATAATTCCACAGAAGACCACAATTCCAATGAAAATATGATATACAAAATGCACAGTAATTAGAAAACAGATAGGATGAAGGTATCAGCAACATGATATTCACTGAAAGTCATTCTAGCACATCTAAAAATTAAACCTATTTAACTTTTTCAAAGATCACCTAGTGTAAAAATAGATGGTGCTCTGAAGATTGAACAGCATTCACTTGTAAATCCTTTTAATCCATTAATAGATACATTCCCTATAAAAAGAAATCTCATTAGTTCTTTACAACTAATTTCTGTCAATGTTAGATTCTTCAGGTGTTGATTCAATGTCTTGTGATTGGCTACTAGTTACCATAGATTATCTCAGATCAGATTTGCTATAAATGAATACCATGATATTACAGGCTTCCAAGAGAAAGTGATGGCGTGTATACCGAGAGGAGAAGACAGCTGTTGTAGAACAGAGTCAGTGTATGTATGTATAGCCCAGCAGGTGGCATGTTATAAACACTACATGTGCATGTGTTACCACACTGAAGGGGAAAACTGATCTCAGTATGCATCATCCATAACAGTGCACATCACTAGTTTATGGAAAAATAAAAGCTGAAATCGATCACAAGCATTGAGGAGGAATTTGCACCTTGGATAACAACGACCGCATTAACTACTTTTTATATCGTCTACAATTGCATGAGAAAACTGTGAGAACTCTATCTTATATCTTCGTTTCCCTCCCTGACATTGGCCTCGTTGCATTCCAACGATGCCTCGCCTAATGTGATCTAACTTATTCCACTTTAAAAGTGGCCATACACATTCATCATTTCATAAAATCCAATATGTTAAAAGTTTTATGCAGTAAAAAGCAATAAATTGTAATGGATTTTGAACTGTCATCTGAAAGAAATCGTTGTAGTGCACAGATCCTAGAATCACACAATCTCACCTTCGTGATTCCTTTACACTGCAACGCCTCACAGTCCGCCGGAGTGGTCTTCTCTTGGAAAGTATCGGCGCCACTTTTGCCTTGTCTGACAGTGAAGGTGAGGTTGGTGCCAACAGCCACAGACACTTCCAAGGCGACGGTGACGTTGACGAATGCCGCGACGACGGCAGAGTCATCGTGAAGACCGTGGAATGTCTCGGGGATACAGGACGGAAGGTGGTCGGAGGCGTTCAGCGGAACGATCTGCAGATCCCACGGCTTGGGCAGCACGACTGTCACATTAAACGACCGTGTCAGACTCGAGATGACATTGCTCGCTGTCACTTCTGAAAGAAAGAAATTCATTCATGTTTAGAGATTATGCTTCATTTACTTTTACAAGTTGTGTCAAGACCGGAGGTAGTTGCAGAACTCATTCATATTTAAGCATTTGCGTATTTCACAAAGACAATTATAGGCTTTGATAGACACAAGCAAAGGGAGATGGTGATGTTGACAGTGAAATTGTCGGTCACAGAGATGGTGACAGTGACAGACAGTATCAATGACAGATATAGATAACCAGTGATCAACTGATGGAGACAGAAAAACAGGCAATGACAGATATAGATAATCAGTGATCAACTGATGGAGACAGAAACATAGGAAATGACATGACGATGAAATAATCTGAGACATATCATTTAAAAGTGACAGACACCAGTTGCAAGTAAAACAGAACATTTCCGATATTTATTTTAAGCGCCTCTTACCATCAAACCAACATGAAAAGGCAAGCCTAAAATCAAAAATATTTTCCCATGGTTCATCCGTTTCCATTCACAGAAATGTCTCTCTGTGAAAGAAGGCGAGCCTGAGAATGGAGTAATTCTCCTGTTTATTATCAACACAGGAGAGGAGGATTGAGTAACAGGATCCACAAGGTGGAGCACAGCCTGGTGACTGATGGCCAGCCAGGATCAGTCTATGACAGGTGTACATGGCTTACATCAAACACACAGCACTGGGCAAACCAGAAGTGCCTCTGAACTCGGACTGTATGCCTCCAGGCAAACACATCATACAGGGCCAGCGATTATTAAGTGGATCTGAAACTCTGACTGAAACTGCTGCAAGGCAAACTTGATGGTACTGGGCAAACATTAAAGTGGGTCCAGACAGAGAAATATGATCAGATCTAGGAGGAGGAGAAACAGGAAACACACACTCTACAATCTGGTCAGTGTGGCACAGTGAGACTTGCTATACATTCAAACAAGACCTTCAGATGAAATTGAACTCAACAGAGAAATGTTTAGTACCAATTTTTCTAAAAACTATGATAGATATACCGGTAGTATATAAATTGTAAATTATACTCTTCATCACAGGTTGAAAAACAAATGTTACAGATTGATTAATTAAATTTAAATGACCTCAAGGTCATGGATTTCATAACTATTCCAACTATTTATATTCAGGTTGGAAGCAATGGAAAGTTTCAAGAACTATATTGCCAGTGATGTTGTTATCATTCAAGAGTATGACACTCAAGAACAAATAATATTCCTAGTACATCATTATAACCACCACAATGACAACAAGAAATGAGTAGACTCAAGAACAATATGTCAGGTAAATCATTCTACACTGCCATGACAAATGTAAAATTAAATCAAAATTAATAAAGAATTCATCTCAGTTGTCAAGTGGGTCTGGTAAAATATTGTCCTATTCTGAAATGTAATATAGGCTGTTTGCCAGTACTGTACTTTATGATACAACTGATAACATGCCACCACTCGAGGGGCTCCAGTCAAGTACCCTCGCCATGACAACAGCCATGACAACAGCCTGTACTCTGGCGGCAGGTCACAACACGTGACATTCAAATAATAACAAATTCTTCCAACATTAGCAAAATTAATAAACCTTATACATCTCCAAATATTTACTCAAATGAATAAAGCATTTCAATTGTGAACAAAGTTGAAATGCTAGCGGAGATAAGCCCTATACAAGTACAAGTATAACGCTGGTTAATTGCCATGGGTCAGATGTGAACAACATGCCATACCAGGCCCGATATAGATCACTAGGATGCAAGTGCTTATATATCCCTGATAGAGGAATTCCATTCACAAGGACATAACAGCTAATATAGTACAGGCCAAGGAATGCACCCATAACGATGTCACAAAACTATGGACAGATGGATGATCTACATGGGAATAATGATCACAATGACACATTTATGAATTTCTAACCTCACATAATCTTAAACAAATGAATAATAAACATGTAACACTTTGTGAAATGCCCATACAGTGTCCCCTCGATATAATGCTGAATTTGGGGTCCGTGACATAATACCAGCCTTATAGGATAGTACAAGTAAATAACAAAAAATAAAAATGGGATCCACATCTGACCCAGCCTTATATCCGAATCCGCTCTGT
>JAUTBQ010213675.1:0-55825 GCA_032361185.1 Lepetodrilus ovalis | reverse complement strand
GATGTATTGAGATGTATCTCAATCAGGTTAGGGAAGCTTAAGGGACTCTTGCGGGTAAAATCTTTGTTAGAAACACGGTGAGTGTGAATGAAGCTGGCATCATGATAAATATCTTTGATGTGCCTATAGGTGTTTTTAAATTAAGTCTGAATAATCCATAATCTAAAGTTTCCTTTTTTCTGAGTTATACGTACATTATACTCTTTCTTATCAGTACCTTAAGTCTTAATTCAACGGCATTGGGGGGGTGGTATGCTTCGACAGGCTCAGCACAAGTAGAGACCTAACCTTATAAGTACGCTTCAACTTCTTGTAAATACTTCTCCTTTAAATCTTTAGAGATAAATGCTGAGTCAAAACTATTACGTGCTAATACAGCCAGTTTTTCTTTCTTCTCTTCAACACGACTACCAAGAATTGGGCTGACAGCTTCATAATTCTCATTTAAATATCCACCAAAATAAGCAGGATCATCGGAATTAATCATGGCTTTTAAACCTAGCTCTAACATTTTTGGCAGAGGGTGATTGATCATATCATCAACCACACAAAGCTTTGTATTAGAAAGTGGACAAACCGTTAAAGGTATTTGCTCTTTCACCAATCGCTGCACTAATGCATCATCTTGTAAACAGGTATTACCATGATCAACACGCTCAACCTTAAGTAAGTCAAGTGCTTCATAAATATATTCAGGTGGACCTTCTTCACCTGCATGAGCAACAATGTGAAAATCTTCATCACGCGCCTTGGCAAATACCCGTTCAAACTTAGAAGGCGGATGCCCTATTTCGGATGAATCCAGCCCTACACCAATTATTTTATCTTTGTGCGCTAATGCAGAATCAAGCGTTTTAAATGCATCAGCTTCATCCAGATGACGTAAGAAACACATTATGATCCCAAAGCTAATATCAAACTCTTTTTGCCCCTGCTCTAGGGCAGAATGAATGCCATTTATGGCTGTTTCAAAAGCAATTCCGCGATCAACATGTCCTTGTGGATCAAAGAAAATCTCGACATGTCGAACTGTTTGTTTACTGACTTTTTCAAGGTATGCCCAAGTCAGGTCGTAGAAATCTTGCTCAGTTCGCAACACATTCATTCCTTGATAATAAATATCAAGAAAATCCTGTAATTCATTAAAATCATAAGCATCATGCAAAGCTGCAACCGATGCAAACGGCAAAGATATACCATTACGCTCAGCGAGTTTAAACATAAGTTCAGGTTCAAAAGTTCCTTCAATATGAAGGTGTAATTCGGCTTTAGGTAAACCAGCAATAAATTGTTTCATGAATCAACTATCGGCTATATAAAAAACGGTATATTACCCACCCACCCCCTTTTTTACAATTTTTCTATCAGCCATTTATCGGTAAATACCCTATAAATTTTTATACGGTCGATTAGTAAGGTTAAAGAGCAAATTGATCATGTTGTACTATCCTCAGGTGATAGGGTTAGAACAGTTAAAAGTTATACGATAGCAATGCATGCTTATACTCTTTACGATTGTGAATGCACCGAATAGAGTGCATCGTTTTTGTGGAGATGAGAAGAATAGAAGAATGAGGAAGATCATGGGATATTAACTATTCTTCCAAGTCCACGAATACTTCACCGCCTCAAATAGTCTGCTATTTTGACACTTTTAATATTTGCGCTCTATTGCATTACATTAACCACTACTTTTGCCCAATCGGTATCACCACCTGAATCTATAACGCCATAGTAGATATTTATATTGCCGGTAGCAGTACCACTGGCAATGTATTCAATCTTGCCATTTACAATAGATGCTGAACCCGTCCAAACAGCATCAACTTCAGAGATACTTATACCTGTACCTGTATCATTAGCTAGTGCATCAATCAAGACAGTGTCACCTACTTTTACGGTTGCAGCATCATTATTTGCAGAAAGAGTTGTGCCACTTTGAGGCGTTATATTAACCACAACTTTTGCCCAATCGGTATCACCAGCTGAATCTATAATGCCATAGTAAATATTTATATTTCCTATAGCAGTACCACTAGCAATGTATTCAATCTTGCCATTTACAATAGAAACTGAACCCATCCAGACAGCATCAACTTCAGAGATACTTATACTTGTACCTGTATCATTTGCCAACACATCAATCAAAACAGTATCACCAACTTTCACGGTTGCAGAATCATCATTTGCGGTAGCATTCTGTCCCCCATTAGTAATAACCATTTTTTTCACACCATAAATAGGTAACCAAGAACCATTATGAATTAAGTCATAATCATAATTTGCTGCCTCTTGCCAATTTTGTGGATTCGAGATATCCCGCGATCTAACTCTAAAATAATAGACTCCGTTGGAGTGCGTCCAGTTTAGTGTGTATTGTCTTTCTGCAAGATTTGTGATGGACTCAAGAACTGTTCCAGCTTGAAATTCCTTAGTAGTCGATATTTCAAGGTCATACACAATAGATTGACCCGTTAGACTTTCTGACTTATCCCATGTAAATAAGATATCATTATTAGCAAGGAAGGCAGGCTCATCAATATAGAATGGCATAGGATCATTTGCACGTTGCATAAATGTTGTATATGAAAGCTCAACACTGTCAACTAAGGCATCAATAACACTGTTGTAGGCGGCCAGTTTTTCTGGGTCGGTATCTCCGTCAAGGCCAAGGTGATTCCAGTCAGTTTGTTGTTTAAGTATTGGGAAAATCAAATCGCGGTAGTTATCAGCTTTAGCTCGTATATTGTCTGTTGTTAGGTATTTGTCTTTTATCTCTTGAACGGCATCTTTTAGTAGCTGTAAATTCCCAGGTTCACTTAAAAAACGTTGATGCAAATAGATATCCCACCAATTAGCATGTGTATACCACCAACGAGGTAAATCTGCTATTAAAGTGGGGTCATCACCATAGTATTGTCCTAAACTGCCATCATAATCCCATGGTACAAAGTAAAAATGCTCTGTTTCCTTAGGATTGAAAAGATAATAATTCTGATCTGTGGTATCAGTATTATTTAACAAAATATTAACGGCAAACCAAGTCAAATAATTATCACGATTAAAATACTTTCCCATTATCTCAGTATTAAAATCTTTGCTTGAGTCATTTAAGTCATCAATCATGTTGATCAAGTCAAAATGAGTATCGCCACGCTTTATCTCAAGTTTGGTCTCAAACGCATCTATATCTACAGGTGTTCCATCAGCATTGAGTGTTAACTTCGAACTTGGATAGTAGGCATAAAAACCAACTTTATAAACACGAGAATCCTTATCCCATCCACGTCTTTGTAAATACTCTTTATGAAAAGATTCTACATGGGTATATAACCCATAATCTTCAGTTGAATTTTGATCATTAATAAAAAGGCGCGCAAATTGAGTCCTCATGCTCGGCAAATGAGGTATTTCTGTAAATAGGTCGTAACTAATTTTATTTCTTATTCGGGTACTATCATAGGGTGACTTAATAAGTTGAATTCGCCGCTCATTGCGCCATAAATTCTTTTTCTTTTTGCTGTCTATTTTTATTCTGAATGATTTCTGGGCAGCTGATCGAGTTGTTGCTCCCCGTTGCCTTAATGTAGCATTTGATATCTTTCCATCGTCTGGGAAATCATCAGCAGTCATATGCACTTTGATTTCAGGCTTAAAGTCGTCCCGACTATTTATATCATTTAATATATCATTTAATGTACAGCCTTGATAGTCGCCAGTCACACAAGCGCCTACATCAATGACAGTATCCAGTGTCATGTTAACGATATTCAAGCCACCTGGCTGATCATAGGTCCCTACTGGCTCTAGGATATCAGGAGAAACATTATTTGAAATAACGTCAGCATGAAGACCAAAAGGAAGCAAGAACATACTGGTTGCTATGATCACTACTAATGTAGAAAGCAACTTTTTAATTAAAATAGACATCCGAACTCCTTTTCTAAATATCTTGATTTTTTGATACTGCTTGCAAAATGTGAATCAAAAATATGCTGACTGCTAGATAATCTAGACAAAAGGTGGAAAATAAGGAACTGGTGGATGAAGTAATGATCTATTATTGGAGGTAGACTCTATTTCCTGGAAACAGCCCTTTAGAATCAGCTTTTCTTACTCTTTTTCCTTTGAATCAATACACCACTGACTATTACCATTAAGCCGATAAAAGTGGCGATTTGAATCTTTTCCCCAACAAAATAGTGTATAAAAATAAGAGACAAGAATGGAGATAAAAAAATAAATGTACTTATTTTTGCGGTGCTATCACTAAGTTTTAATGCAGATAGCCATAAAAGAAAAGTCAGACTCATCTCAAAAAGCCCTACATAGATTGCCCCAAAATACCCATTGAAACAAATTGCTCTAATTTCAGCGGTAAAGAGATAATAAATTAGGACAAAAACCAGTCCAAAGCTGAAATTTAATAATAAAGAGATCACAACCGGTTTATTTTGTCGAGTGTTGTAAACCCAATATAAAGCCCAGATTAAGGTACTTAGCAGGGCGTACCCAACACCTTTTACATTGGTTTTCTCAAAGCTGGAAAAAACCCCTTGAGTTGAAATGATCAAAACGCCAGAATAAGCAATTACCAGTCCAATTACATCATATTTTGATAATGGCTGTTTGAGTATGGGCACAGCTAATAATGCAAGAGTAATAGCCCAAGTATAGTTGATTGCTTGCGCCTGCTGTGTGGGTAACAAATCATAGGCTTTGAATAAAATAAGATAGTATAAAAAAGGATTAAGAAAACCAAAGCAGGCTGCCAAAAGAATATCGTATCGAGTAAAAGATCGAATAGCACTTAACTTTCCCGAGAACCAGGCTATCACAAACAGCGCAATCACTGAACTTGCCGTTGAAATCAACACCAATTCAGTCACGGTTAAGAATCGTAATGATAACTTAAAGGCACTAGCGACTGTTGACCAGAGTAATACTGCGATTAAAGCATAGATATAAGATTGTTTTTGCACGTTCCTTTATGGCACCTCACCAATTTACGCCTTGCTTTCACAAAAACGATGTACTTTATTTAATACGATTCTCGACCGTAAAGAGCATCATAAACAAAAAATGTAAAAAAGGCGGGGGTGTTATGATACGTAATTATTCGACCTGATAAACATAGAAATATCGTTAAAAAACCACAACACTTAATAGTCACAGTAATACTATGATTATATTCCTTAATTTTCTTGAATATTGAGTCACTAGGCACTATATAATAGCTAACTTAATTACTAATGGTTTTATATGCCTTACGTTGTGCAAAAATTCTTGGGTCTTGTAATTCTATCAGCGACTGTGGGCTTAGTTTGCCTACAGGTTTTATTTCATCTTTAAAAGCGGAGTTAAGAGTGAGTAAAGCAAAACGCTATGATCCTGAGAATCAGATTTTAAACACGGTTAAAACGGGTCTTAAAGGCATTCTGCTTTTTTTAATGCCTCTGCCTGTGTTACTTGCTGCCATTATCCATTTAGTCAAAGGACATATCTTTGCTAGTCTTACAGCCGGTGCATTATTTACGGGGTTTATGATTGCAGCTATTGTTGCACGACATGGCTTTAAACTCGAAAGCCAGTTTAAACAAAAAAAATTAGCTAAAGCTCCTGGAACTCCCTTTAAATCTGTAGCTGCAATTATACTTGCTGTTACAACGGGGTTAACCGCTTTTTTACTTTCTGATTACAAATTATTCGCCAGTATTCTAATTGGTTTCGTTACCCTGCTCGGTTTTTATCTTGCCTATGGAATAGATCCACGTCGTGATAAAACAGGCAATATTTCATTGGGTGTAAGTGCTGACGAAGTGTTTGAAGCACTAGAAGCTGCTGAGATAAAAATAGACACTATTGAGAAAGCTCGAAAAAGCATAAAAAATTACGAGTTTGATCAACATCTTAAACGTATTATTGATAAAGCTCGCGGTATTCTAACACTCATTGAAGATGACCCAAAAGATTTAGGACGCGCTCGTAAATTCTTAAAAGTTTACCTTGATGGAACGGCACGTGTTGCAGAAAGTTATGCCAAAACCTACGGTAGAGATGCAACCACAGAAGTACTAGATACCAACTTTCAAGAAGTTTTGAATTCTATCGAATCCACTTTTGATGAACAGCATAAAAAGCTATTAGAAAATGATCAGTTTGATCTGGATGTAAAAATAGAAGTTCTTAAAACACAACTAAAACATATCTAAGTAACACTCTCAGGAAACCACTATGTCTGAAACTCAAACAACAACTCAAACTACAGAAGCCATCGTTCCAGGAACTGAAATCACAGAATACAAAGAAATATCTAAAGAAGTGATTGCCTACAACGATGCCAAGGGCGATGAGAAAAAAACCATTGAAGAATTAATCACTGAAATTGATATTGAAGACCGCAGTACCATTATTTTCTTTGGCAGCAAAGCCCAAGAAGAAATGAGTACTATCTCTGAAAATATGCTTGAAGGAGTGCGTAATAAAGATTTAGGTGCTGCTGCCAGTCCACTAAATGACATGATAGCCACGATTAGAGGTTTTGATGTAGATGAGCTAAATCCTAATAAAAAATTAGGTTTTTTTGCAAGATTATTTGGTAAAGCTAAGCCAGTTTCGGTATTCCTTAGTAAATATGATGATGTACGTAAGCAGATCAACAATATTACTGATCGCATGGAAGAACAAAAAACACAACTGCTTACCGATATAATATCTCTTGACAAACTTTATGATGCAAATCTTGATTATTTCCATAAATTAGAGCTTTATATTGCTGCTGGCGATGAAAAGCTAAGACTCATTGATGAGAACCAAATTCCTGAACTGCAAAAAATTGCCGAAGAAAATAAAGAAGATATGATGGCTGCTCAAGCTGTACGTGATATGCGCGGAGCACGAGATGATCTTGAGCGCCGTTTACATGACTTGCGATTGACCCGCCAAGTTGCTATGCAAAGTCTGCCTAGTATTCGTCTTGTACAAGAAAATGATAAATCTCTAATAAATAAAGTTAATTCAACCTTAATCAATACTGTACCTTTGTGGAAAAACCAATTGGCACAGGCTGTTACTATTTTCCGCATGAGTGATACGGCTGAAACAGTCAAAAAAGCGTCTGATTTAACCAATGACCTACTCGAAAGCAACGCAGACAATCTACGCACAGCAAATGCCGAAGTTCGCAAACAAATGGAACGTGGCATTTTTGACGTAGATTCAGTTAGAAAAGCAAATAACCAACTCATCGAAACCATCAACGATAGTTTAAAAATTGCAGAAGAAGGTAAGGTCAAACGTGCTGAAGCTGCTAAAGAATTACAGCATATGGAAGGTGAACTTCGTCAAGCCTTGATTGCTGCTAAATCTCGTGCTGACAGCCCTGTTGAGCAAATAGCAGAAGAAGCAAGCAAAGATATTAAATCATAAGCAATTATAAAAGATGATTTTAGAAGTTGCTACTCTTGATGTAAAACCAGAATACGAATCTGATTTTGAAGCTGCCTTTCAAAAAGCCCAAAAAATAATCAGCTCAATGGATGGATACATTTCGCATCAATTACAGCAATGTTTAGAAGAACAAAACCGTTACTTGTTACTGGTAAACTGGCAAAATCTTAAAGACCATACAACTGGTTTTAGAGAATCTCCAGAATACCAAGAATGGAAAAAGTTATTGCACCACTTTTATCAACTTTTTCCACAAGTAGAACATTTTCAACGTATTGAAAACTGTTCACACTCTACAATTAATTAGGAAATAAATTAAGGAATTTACTATGGGACTCTGGGATAAATTATTCGGCGAATTTATTGATATCATTGAGTGGACAGACTCAAGTGTTGATACCATGGTGTATCGTTTTCAGCGTTATGGCAATGAAATTAAATTTGGAGCCAAACTGACGGTACGTGAATCACAGATTGCTGTGTTTGTGAGTGAAGGTGAAATCGCCGATATTCTTGGTCCTGGCATGTATGAGCTGGAAACCAAAAACTTACCCATCCTATCGACTCTTCAACATTGGGATCATGGTTTTGAAAGCCCCTTCAAGGCTGAAGTTTACTTCTTCAATACCCGTCAATTTGTTGATCTTAAGTGGGGTACGCGTAATCCTATTATGATGCGTGATAAAGAGTTTGGTATGGTACGTTTACGCACCTTTGGTACTTACAGCATTCGCATCAAAGATCCTGCCAAGTTTATCCGCGAAATTGTAGGAACTGATGGTCATTTCACTATTGATGAAATTAGTAACCAGCTGAGAAACCTAATTGTCACCCGTTACACCAATTTGCTTGGCAGTGCCGATATCCCCGTACTTGACCTAGCAGGCAATCAAGAACAGTTGGGAGCACTACTGACCCAACGAATTGCACCTGAATTTTTAGATTACGGCTTAGAACTTACAAAGATATTAGTAGAAAACATTTCACTTCCACCTGCCGTCGAAGAAGCATTGGACAAACGCACAAGCATGGGCATGATAGGTGACCTAAATAAATACATCCAGTTTGGCGCGGCTGAATCAATGCAAACTGGTGCCAGTAGCGGTACTGGAAGTGCCATTGAAATGGGGCTAGGCTTTGCCATGGCTAATAAAATGGCATTAGATATGGCTCAACCTCAAAATCCTGTTGCTGCTACCACCCCTGCGGCATTACCTGTTGCTCCCCCACCCTTACCCGATACAAACTGGCATGTGGCGATAGATCGCAAATCAATGGGGCCTTATGACCTAAATGCGCTAGAACAACTTGCCAGTAGTCGTCAAATCACGCCAGGCACGCTCGCATGGATTGACGGTATGGAAAAGTGGGAAGCAATTGAGAAAATAGAATCACTTAATGGTTTATTTGATGAAGACTCAAGTACACCACCTGCTTTACCTGATTCTCAACAATCTGAAAAATAGCTAGAGAAAGTCAGTGAGTCAACTTTTTGATAAAAACACTCGTTTTACACCCTTGGTGAAAAATGAAAAAGAATTAGAAGATGCGCATGTAATCACACAAGCAAATTTTGTTTGTAAGAACTGTGGCTCTGATCTCGTCTACTCACCAATTTCTCAAGATTTACACTGTCGTAACTGTGGTAATCATTACCCAGTTAATACCTCAGAAGAACCCATTCATGAATATGACTTTAAACAAGCCATACATGAATTGGCTCGTTTGCGCCATGAAGCACCAAAAAATAAACGTATTTCAGTTATACATTGCCCTTCATGTGGTGCAGACTTCAGTTTCAAAGATAATGAACATGCAGGTGAATGTCCCTACTGTGCGACCCCTGTTATTGCTGGTTCAGCTGAAGCTCGGTTTATTGTCCCTCGCTCCCTTCTTCCCTTTAGCATTGAAAAAAAGCGAGCAATATCAATTTTTGATGAATGGATAGGCAGTCGCTGGTTTGCGCCCTCATCCCTAAAAGACCACAGTAAACGCAACGAGAAACTCGTTGGTATCTACCTGCCCTACTGGACATATGACAGCCAGACCTATAACCAATATCGTGGTCAACGTGGGATGACGTATTATGATCGCCAAGTTTATACCACTGTTGTAAATGGACGACGAGTTCAACGAGTTAGAATGGTTCCACGCATTCGCTGGACACCTGTAGCAGGACAAGTCAGTGTTCACTTTGATGATGTCCTCATTGGTGCAACAAAAACGTTGCCACGGACAATTATCGACCATTTACAACCATGGGACTTAAACAACCTAGTCCCATATTCTGAAGAATATATCAGCGGATTTCGTAGTGAAATTTACCAAGTCACGGTCGATCAAGGTTTTCTCCAAGCAGAAAATGTAATGGAAAGAAAGATTCAACAAAATGTACGCTACGATATTGGTGGTGACCATCAACGTATTTCAGCAGTAAATACACAACACGCAAATACCACATTTAAACACATCTTATTACCCGTTTGGTCAGCTGCCTTTAAATACCGTGGTAAAACCTACCGCTATGTTATTAATGGTCGCAATGGCACCATACAAGGTGAGCGCCCCTACAGTATGCTAAAAATTGCAATAGCTGTTGTAGCAGCTATTGCCGTTATGCTCGCCTTATTATTTGTTATGGAACAACAAGGCACATTTAGTGGAAGCGGTACCTCAATACAATTTAATAATTTTTAACTATAATAAACAACAGCTTACAAAGCACATAGAAATGAACTAATAAAATGCGTAATATTTTTTACTTATTAAGTTTAAATTCAGGAAAAATTAGTACAATGCCCACCGACTTCAAGATAGAAGGACACACTGTTTAACAATAATAATATGACCAAGGCTAACAATAATCATAATTATCTTGAAGTTTGTTTTTGTCTGGCTGAAAGAAATTTCAGCCAGATTTTTTATTAAAAAATATACAATAGCACTTGCGTAATTGAAAAAGCTTCATTAAAATGCGCGCTTCGCCGCAATAGCTCAGTTGGTAGAGCAACTGACTTGTAATCAGTAGGTCCCGAGTTCGACTCTTGGTTGCGGCACCATATATATAAGGGCTTGTAGCGTTTTACGTTACAAGCTTTTTTGTTCTTTGCTACCTATTTGCTACCTTAGGTTTGATTTCAAATCAATATTACAGCTCGTAACAATTTATTTTTATTATTTAAAGCAGTAATATTTCATTACCAATAAAAATCCCCGGGGCAAGCCCCATACGCGCCAGTTTAAGAAAATAACGTCATGATTTAACTTTAAAAATTGAAATGGTAACGGTATAAGAACATGTTACTAATTAACTTTAAAGTTAAACATGAAGAAGCAAAACTCTACAAATATTCTATTCGATCAGTTCATTCAAGAATTGCCATCAAATTTTCATGAAATGGCTTATGAATTTAAGGCGTTTAGCCGCGCAAGAAGTATACGTTCCCCCTTGCAACTTCTGGAAGTTATCATGCTGTATTGCGGAATGGATTTTTCCTTACGTAGCTGTGCAGGACATATAGCCCAGATGCAAGGATATATCAGTGATACATCCGTTAATGATCGCCTGGAAGCCTGTGTTCCTTGGGTTAAAGCAATGTTAGCGGATGTTTTTGGATTTGAATCAATCGTGAATAGTGGCTTATTGCGTCTTATGGTTATTGATGGCTCAACTGTACAAGAACTGGGGGCAAAACAAACAACCTATCGCTTACACATAGCTATTGATTTAGTCACTCTAACCTTTCATCAAGTTGAACTAACGACAGATAAAGAAGGTGAACACCTTGATCATTATAAGCTGGGTGAAGGTGATGTAGTCTTGCTAGACAGAGGCTATAATCAGCCCAAAACATTGATTCCCTTTATTGATCGAGGAGGTGATGTTATTTTAAGATACAATCCTCACTGCATGAACCTTTTCACACGTGATGAGGGAATAAAAAAGATAAACTGGCAGGAAGAACTTAACCAATTAGGTGAGAAACCCGCCGCCATACCTGTTTATCTTTGTCATGATGGGAAACGTATAGAAGGGTATGTACATGCCATTCCCCTTCCAGAAGAGAAGGCAAAAGAAGCCCGTCGAAAAGCAAAACAAAGAGCGGGAAAAAAGGGCAGAACTGCCAGTAAAGAGTCCTTCATATCAGTGGATGGGTATTGGTTTTCACCTCACTACCTTTAGAAATCATAGATACAGAAACTGCGTCTGATATTTATCGCGTAAGATGGCAGGTAGAACTTATTATCAAACGAATGAAAAGCCTGTTAAACATTGATAAGTTAAGAGCCTTTAAAGAGAGTAAACTAGCAGCACTTTACCTTTATGGCAAGTTACTCTACACCGTTCTCGTTGAGAAAAGAGCAAATTATCGTTTTTCTACAGCACGGACAGGTATGGTAAAAAAACGTGCTATTACGTCATGGCGTATCTGGCATTTGACAACAGAAAGCTTTCGTTCGGCTATCGTTAGTTGTTTTCCCTATAGGGAAAAGTATAAAAGGAATGCTGAAAAAAGCATGACTGAACGCCCCAGAAAGCGAAGGCTACAGACGCTTCCTGAGACAATATTTGAATTAATCTACGCTTGCCAGAAAAGTGATCTTAGTATTTATTAATCAGGTGTTTATAGCACT
Organism: Lepetodrilus ovalis; assembly: GCA_032361185.1. Taxonomy (NCBI): domain Eukaryota; kingdom Metazoa; phylum Mollusca; class Gastropoda; order Lepetellida; family Lepetodrilidae; genus Lepetodrilus; species Lepetodrilus ovalis. The sequence goes on along the minus strand of JAUTBQ010213675.1, from coordinate 43,741 downwards.
AAACTGGCGCGTATGGGGCAAGCCCTCTCGCTCCCGCTCGCCTTTCTCGCACCTCGAAAGCGGGGTATTTAGAATAGTGCTAACTGATGATCTTCATGTAGCTTTATATACTCCTGTCCTTGATTCTTAACATAAGTACTTATCATCTTTTCATTGCTATACTTTCCTACTGTACTTGCATAAAATCCATCAGTCCAAAACTCTCCACCCCAAAGAGCTTTCTTAATGTATGGGCATTTCTTGAAAATCTCTCGTGCACTCAAGCTTTTTATAAGAGTGACTAACTTCGTAACAATATATGTCGGTACTGACTGAACAAGAAATGATAGAGCAATACTGTTACATTGTGACTTTTATGAATGAATGTGCTCATTCAACCAGTTTACGCCCCAAGGGGTGGGGAATAAAACCCCAAGGGATTAAATATTAATTGATTAGTATATTTACTAATCTAAGGAAGCGCCTTATTAAGCATTTGCTTAAATCCTTCAACAGTAATAGCTTCTTTGGGACAGAAGTTATTGGCATCACAACCTTCTGTAATTCCTTGATTCACCAAACCTTCAATCCAACCAGCAGAATATACATTTACAGGAACATCATCAAATAGGCTCCCAGATGCTATGGGTTGTATATAACTAGAACCAAATTTAGCTTTTAAAAGAATTTTAGCTAACTGTTCTTTGGTTACAACCATATCAGGGCAAAAACGTGTTTCTGAGCATCCTTCTGTTATTCCATCTATGGACAGTTTCTCTATCCAACCGGCATTAAAATCTCCCTGATGAACATCAAGGTAGATAGTTCCTGTTGCTTCTGGTGGAATATATTCAAGACCATAGATCGCCTGTAACACAGGTTTGGACATCTCAGCTCTTTTTATTATTTGGTTTTGGAAATTTGTCGTATTTGCTATCAGTGGATTTGTACCTTGCAAGTATTCATCAAGGTTTGAAATGCCATCATTATCGTTATCCAGTGTCGCATCACTCGCATCAAGTGAGTCTAGACCATATAAAAGCTCCCAGACATCAGGGATACCATCATTATCATCATCACTATCGGTACTATCAGGCTCTCCATCTCTATCAGCATCCTCTTGATTGTTAACCAGCACATTAATCGTGGGTAACCCGCTTGATGAAATGGCAACTATTGCCATTCCATCAACTATATTTGCATCAACCTGTGAAGTTAGTGTCACATTTTGGGGTACGTTCCAATTACCTGGGTTAAAAGTCAGAGAAGAAGGAGAAACCAATACTGCAGCATCTCCGCTAGTATGCAGTACTGCAACAGTTACCCCACTTTCTGGTTGTGCAGACAAAGAAACCTGAAGGGACGTGGTTGCACCTTCTGTTAAATTAACCGTTGATCTATCCACTAGAATTCCAAGTACATCATCTTCAATCTCATGAGCAATAACAGTTAAGGAAGGCAGGCCACTTGAATTGATTTCAAAACTTGCCTGACCTGTAACGGCATCAAAATCATTAGCTGCATCAACTGTAACAATCTGATATTGATCCCAATTAGTTGATTCAAAAATCAGTGAGGAGCCTGATTGAATAGTCAAGTCGTTATCTCCTGACATACGGTTCACGGTTACATCAACAGGGTCTATTGGCCTTGCGGTTAAACGGACACGAAAGCTTGATGTAGATCCTTCCTGAATAGAGACATACTGCTTATCCGGTTGCAAAGCTAAGTTATCATTATCAATTAACGTAACTGAAGCCGTTATAACTACGCCCAGTACTCCACCACCATTGGGGTTACGCAAACCCAAAGACAGATTTTCATTACCTTCTACATCCGCATCATCAATAATACCCAGATCACAGTGTTTAACATCGTTATCGCCAGCTGCCCAGTTAAGCATTTGGATTAATGGGGTGAAATCACTAGTATCACTTGCAGACCCCTGAGTACTAAAGCACTCAACAGAAACCGCCCCCCGATCTCCCCCGATGCGCTCTACTTTTATGGAAGCTACACCTGCGTCTTCATCCACATTAAGTGATGTTTGGACAAACTGTAAGCTTCCATGTTGAACTGCTTCAACAATTAAACTCAATTGTTGACTATCCTGTCCACCAGAATTATCAGTAGCCGTAACAGTTGCTGTATAGTTGCCGGGTACCGTATAACTATGGCTCAAAACACTACCTTGCTGCCCATCACCATAATCAAATATCGTTGATACAATCGAGCCATCAGTATCACTTGCTTGTACGGTGAATGTAGCTACCAATGGCGCAACAGCTGTGCTTAGGTTAGATGAAAACTGAATGACTTCTGGTAAAAGATTAGTATGGCTTACCGTAATTTCTACTGTTACAGGGACACTGCTTAGCCCAGTGGAATCAGTCGCCACGAAAGTGACCATATATGGGCTACTACTTGCCTGCCCAGCTACAGGTGCCCAGCTAAATTGATTGTTTTGAAATAAAGCGCCTACAGGTAAGTTAGACGCTACGATAGTAAAAGTATCTCCAAAATCAGGGTCATAACCTGATACCGTGAAATTAAGTACCGAACCCTCAGCGACCTGCTTTGTAGCTATTGAATTGATCACTGGAGGGGAAGGTGCAGATACTACATTGACAACCACCGTACCCAAAAGGCTGTCTACTGCGCCATCATTCACATAAAAGCGTAAACTATCTTGCCCCACACTGGCAGCAGTATACGTAAAATCAGGTGCAGAACCAGATAGAGAACCATAATCTATCGAGTCTACGACATAATGATAACTCAAAGTATCACCATCAGAATCAGAGGCCGTGAGGATTATGGGAATAGTTTGACCGGTTTGAACTGACAGGATCTGGCTATTCGCAAGTGGTGTGTGGTTGGTCACCAATTCATAGTGATACACGTAAAGGCTATCGCTGCGATCAATATATAAATACCCATTTTGAGCATAAATCGCATGCGATGTGGTTTCTAAATCAAACTGGTTATGAATTGAAAGCGTAGTTCCACTTAAACCCAACATGACAATGGGTTGAAAATATTCCCCTGTTTCAAAACCATTTAAAAACAGAAAGATATTCCCATTTTCATCAACACTTATCTCATCTATTTTATCATAGCTATCTGCTCCCACAGCTACTGTGGCTATTAAGCTGGGAGAAGTACGATTCGTGATGTCGTAAACTTTTAGTACATTATCAATCCCCACATATAGCTTATTCTCATTTTCTGGGATGTGAATTGTTCTTATATCTCCAGAAATAGGTGTCCCAACAATAGCCGCACTACCTGGATTCTGGTAGTTGAGTACCTTGACCCCCGTATTTGTACCAATATATAAATAACCAAGCCCGTTCCATGTTTCCAGTAGTTTATATTTCCCACTTACACCAGCAATCGTCTTATAAGTTGTAGGGTTTGCAGCATTGCTTGCATTGATGACATAAAACGTGCCAGAGTCATTTGATGCAAAGACTGTATTGCCCGCTGCTTCAACTGCTTCGATATGCCCAATACCATTCGGAGCATATTGTCCGAGAAAACCCGGTGATGAACCCGCCGAATAAATTCTAATACCACCGTTATAGGCACCAAGATAAACCCGACTATTTGCATAATCTACATCTTGAGCTCCACCTGAAATATCAATGTAAGCATGCTCTACAGGGGCCGCAGGGTCAGTAATACCAACAGGAACCAAGTCTTTGGTGGAACCAGCCTCCAAATAAAGGTAATTACCACCACGAGCAATTGCAGCAATATTATTACCAATTGCCAAGGGAGTCCCTTGCTGAGTAATTTGCCACTGGTTTGTACCAGGATCGGGAACCGAGGAAATAGAAATAATAAGATCCAACGAAGCTGTGGGGCCTTCTGGATCCTGAATATTAATCGTCGTGGCTGTACTGCCGGTTTGGTTTCCCGATGGTTGAAAGAATAAATGGTATTGTCCACCAAGCAACTGGACATATGCACCAGTCAAGCCAGAGGCGATAACCGATAATTCAGCCAAGGCTGTATCTGCATCCTGAATCATTAGCGGAACATCAAGTAGACTACCTTGTTGAACATTAAAAGCGGTCTGACCACTTTGCGTGACAATCGTTGGCGCCTGTGGGCCTGTATTTGGCAAGACATTCAATGGATATGTTGCAGTATGGCTATCCCCACGATCATCAACAACGGTAAGAGAAATTGTAACATTATCCACGCTGGTATAAGTGTGGGTTTGTGACACAAAGGTACGCGTTGCAGAGCCATCACCAAAATTCCATTCATAGGATATAATTTCACCATCGCTATCGCTGGATTGTGAAGCAGATAAACTAATAGGTGTTCCCGCCACAACAGAAGCTCCCACTGATGCAGTAATTAAAGCCTGCGGAAGTACATTGGCAACGTTATCAAAAACCCGTACGATTTGATCTGATATTGCTGAATATCCATCGCTATCTTTGATTTCCAGCCTGACAAGATAATCTCCCTGTTGTGTAAATTGATGGCTAGCAGATTTATCTTCCGTAAAAGATGTATCCCAAACACCGTCTCCACCAAAATCCCATCTCGCCAATAAAGAAGAGCTTGGCTGTTGTGGGTCTGTCGATATAGTTGCATCAAACTGATGGTTATCTGCTATGGTGCCACCGATACTGGGAGTGACCATAAAGTTAGCAGAGGGTACTTGACCCATTGGAGGTGATGTTGGGTTTTCTAATTTTGCTCGTGAAAGTTGACCATTGTCTCGGTAGGTGTAAGTAGCTTTGTGGGTTGGGGTTATACCAACTTCGCTTATAGCAGATAGGTCAGATGATATGACATCAATCTCATAACTATACACATCATTTAATAGACTTATTAACAGCAGCAAACATACACTATTTATTATCTGCTTTCTTTTCAATCTAAGCATAATCACTTTGACTCCCCACAGTTTTTAAAACAAGAGAAACGTCCTCGATATACTTTTAATGCAGGTGCATCAATTCCTACAGCAGGATCACCAATGGCTGACCACCAATTGTATTTCATTCCACCAATATACTTAGGTTTGAAAGCCTGATTCTTGCCTTGGATATTCCGGTACATAGAAAAATGCAAATGTTCAACAGGTCCAACAGCGGAACCACTGCTACCAGAGACCCCTAAAGTCTGTCCAGCATCAACTTTTTGATTTTTTCTTACATTAACAGATTTTAAATGAGCGTATTGACTATATACATCAAATTTATGTCTAACCACAACTCTTTTCCCGTACTGTTTATGAAAGTCAGTTGACACAACAACCCCCATATTTACAGCCTTAACACTTCTACCACGCCTTCTTTTTGCTCGCTCTGTTGAACCTTGGGTGAAATCAATAGCATACTTATCAATACCTTTGCTATGTGTTGCAATACCTGGACCACGCAATACATGCCACTCTCCTCCACCCACAGGGGCTCTGGCTGACCATGTGTTTAATCGCCGCTTTTGTTTTGCTTTACTTCTAAGACGACGAATACGTTCTTTTATCGAAAGCAGCCCACTTGGGTCAGAAGAAGACAAAACTTGCCCCCCCACATATGAGTACCTTCCCAATGATAATGGGTTTCCTAAGTCACCCGAAACCAAATCCCCAGAAGTAAACCTCCTAATCCCCGAATGGTAATATCGAGCTCGCATATAATTCAAACCATTTGAATCATCCATCACTCCAACCCCTCCAGCAAAACCAAATGGGAAATCAGAGATTCCCTGCTGCCCAGCGGGCAAACCATAGGGTGTATAAGCATAAGAACCAATAACACCACCACTAGTATCCGTTAAAGCAACCACATTATGATTAAAATCCTGATGCACATAACGGGTATTTCCACCTTTTAAGCTAGCAAGCAATCCACCTGGACCGTGAATAAAGACTTCACTCACCTGATTGTTTCCATCAGTTGTTGCTACTACATCGGGTAAGCCTGGCTCCATGTCCCACATATAACGAGTTACCGTGCCATTTCGTGACGCAGCAATACGGTTTCGACCTGAATCGTAAGAAAACTCACTGGTATCGTATTTTTTTAGTCTGGTTTGGGCATCATAAACAAAACTTGCGGCAATGGGGGAAGGCAGAGAAATCATATTACCCGCCGCATCATAATTGATTTTTTTACTGTTCAAGCTTGCTAACAAACCTTTAGAGTCAAATCCAAACTGATAGTCTTGTCGTGGATATTGAGCTTCTGTTGGTTGGTTCAGTGAAATATGTTTACGACGACCTGCTCCATCAAGCTGGATGGAATAGTTGAGGAAATTACCCAGACTATTATGATGGCTGGTTAATGATTCCAGCTCTCCCAAAGGGTTTCGCTGGTAAGTGGTATCCACGCCATTCGGGAACGAAATACTTGTTAAGGCTTGCGTAAAAGGTTGATAAGTAAACTGAAAGTGTTTGCCGCCCGGAATATCCATGCCTTTAATCAAATCAAAGGCATCATAGCTATAATCAATATTAACCCCTGCGTAGCTTCGTCGTATCAAACGTCCTGCATTGTCATGGATATAAACGGCTGTTTGACCAAAAGAATCAGTTACGCCTGATAATTCACCAAAAATTGTATAGATATAGTTCCGCTCACCGCTACCACCTGTGCCACTCCAAATTTCTTTTGTCATTCGACCACGGGCATCGTAAATAAATGAAAACAAGTTGCCATCACTGGTTGACACTTGAGAAAGCTGATTCAAGCGATCATAAGTCTCAATAATTTTCCCGCCACCAGGTTCAGTCTTTGTCACTTTACCGTTCGCATCATCATAACTCCATCGCACCGTTCCGCGTAAATCGGTCTGTTTTACCAGACGACCAATGCGGTCATATTCGTAGCTTTTTTGCAAGTTATTGGAATCGCTAATCAGGATAGCACGTCCTTCACCATCGTAGACTGCTGTGGTAGTAAAGCCAGTTGCACCATCAAATTCGGTGACACGTATCAAGCGACCAACTGCATCTGTTTCTTGTTCCTTTTTTATTATGCCTGTACTATTGGGTAAGATAGTTCGTGTTGTGATGATCCGGTCATCGGCGGAATAAGCAACCGTTGAAGTTCTTTTCTGGCTTGGACTATTGCCATTCAATACCAGGCTTAAATTTGATTGAATTAATCGTTGCCGATTGTCATAAGAATAATGCACACGTACATCATCATCGACACAATCACTACTTGATACATTAGGCTCAGAGATAACATCGCATGAACTGATATGGGTTACATTACCATTCCCATCACGTTCGGTTCGTTCAATACGTGCACTGGTATTCTGGCTACCATTGGCATTGCTATAGTTGATATTTATTTGCTCGCTCTGCATTTGGTAAAAACGATCTTCACGACCTGTATCTGCATAAGTAAGCTTGAATAAACGACCGTCATTATCATAAATAATATTGACTGCCCTGGCACCACCATGATCAGCCACCTGAATTAGTTGCCCAGTATCGGCGTGGTAGCTATAACTGATTGTGCGGGCAACTGCACTCCCCCAGCCTTTGGTTATTGACATGACACGATTATCTGCATCAAATATAGTGCGTATATGACGCACTGCCACTGATGCAGGAGCATTTTTGTTACATGAGCCTGTTAAACCAATGATCATATCGGTTAGGTTATCGTTTTGATCATAGAAAAAACACGAATAAGTTCCGCGATGATCCTGAGTATTCACTAAACGACCTGCACCATCATAATTAAACAGGGTTTTTAAATAGCTACCACCGGATGTATATTCACGTACTTCCAGTGGCTGCCCATCTACAGTACGGCTAATAATGCGTACCTCACCATTACTAGCATCATTAAGCACTTTTTCCTGCCCTGTAAAATCACCGCTTGTGGTATACGTTGTTGTTGTATTGATAGTGCCTGGAATGCCTGCACCAGACATCATAATACTTTCCGGTTTCCCCCAGTTATTACGCACATATTGCACGTTTAATCCTTCAGGACTAGTTAATGATAGAAGATCATTGCTACTGTTAAAGTCCATTAGGTATTTTTTACCATCTGGCAGGGTGATCTGGCTTGGGCTTTGTGGACTATCTGCATCGTAGCTTAGAGCAGTGGTATAACCAAGTAAGTCTTTATGTGTTTTTGTTAATGCAGAAGAGGGTCCGGAAGATGCCTCAAAGCTTATATCCTCGCTACCACCATTTGGCAAATTAATTGGGGTTGTTTTTATCACCTGACCATTACTATTCCACTCAAACAATGCGCCTTGCCCTGTTGGTGTATTGTAATTAAGTTTGTTAGTAGTACTCCAGTCAAATAAATATCCCGGGTTCCCCACATCCAAAGTTAGGGCCGTATGTTGCTTAATTACCTTGTAAGGTGGCTGGTTGTCATATATCACCTGCAAAATCGGCTTTTCAGCCCCGCCGGGAACAACATTGGCACGATGTAACTCAAGTAAAAAACCATCTCGATAGACATAACGATTATGGTTGCCACGCATATCAATTACGTCTTTCAACAAATAATCATTTGTGTAATCAAATTGGATATTTCTGGAAGGCGGAATATCAATTCGCGACAACAGGTTATTGGTATAGCTAAAGACAATACTTTTACCTGCTGTATCAATAATACGTTTAAGGTTATTGCTTTGATATTCCAGTTGAACGGTTTGTCCTGTTCGTGCACGAATCTGACTCAACTTGAGTTTATTGTTAAATCGAAACTCAGTTTGATCAGAGGTGATTACTTTCCATGTATACCCTGAACCACCAGTTTGAAGCCTATTAAAATTAGCGGGTGAACTTGCTACCCATGCACTACCATTTTTTTGGAAATGATCTCGTCTACCATCTCCCCAAAATAATTCTGCCTGATTATTATTCGAATTAAATCGCAAAAACATATTGTAAGCATGTGTCCAACCAAAACCTAAAGGCAGGTCTAGCCAGTTGCCAAAGGTATCCAGAGGTATATCCTGACTGTTATAGGACCTTGTAAATGCAAAAGGCAATTCAATTCCCTGCAGTGAAACATCGGTCTCCTTATGGAAAAAATTACCGCTCACAGAGTTAACACCAAAACCAACAGTTGGTGTCATTGAGCCATTTCCATCTGGATCCCCCAGGAGGTGTCCAGCTATATTGATGATTGGATCACCAGCAATCGAAAAAATTGGGCTGTCAACGTCGCTAAAGTCACCCGTCGTATCAGCAGCAAAAAAGTGCAGTGAATAACCAGACCCCGCCGCTGCATTCACTGGCCATGTGTAACCAATGACGCCCGGATGCTGACTTTGATGCAAAATACCAAGATTAGCGCCATTTTTATACAACGAGACACTATGTATCGTTAGCCCATCAGAGTCTTCACCCCTCCATTTTATGTAGACGCGTTGCCCCTTTTTCAGTACATCGCCAGCGGACGGGGCTGAAAGAATCTCAATATGTGGTGGCACTGCCAAAGCTACATTAGAAAATGCAATATAAAACAAAATAATCAGTAACCAATAGTTTTTCATCATGGAAAAGCCTTATTTAATATCATTTCAAACTTTCTATCCAGGTAGCATAAAAACGTTTTGGGAAACATCATTCAGTGCCTCTACTGGATTGAGTCTAGAGTGACTGGAACCTTTCTTGTTATTAGAGTAATTATTGGGAAGGCGATAAAACAATGAGAAAAAAGATAAAGGAACCAAATAGACTTCGCTTTATTTTGGAACAAAAGAAAGTTTTTTGACAATAAATTACCGCCATGAAAAGCTATTTTTTTAGAGGTTAACACGATTTTTTTCTCCAACTGAGAGTAGTACTACTTATTCCCCTTCAACATAGTAGTACCCTATTTTATGCAGGGTAATAATCTCGTGCTGTATATGTACTCCTAAAATGAATAAATATCAATAATATTGATAGGCGCATTCGCGGCAGTTTTTTTACTTTCTATAGCTATTACTAAAAATATCAATAATGTAGCAGACAACTAATGCTTTTAAATGTTTTTAAAATTTTATCAAGGGAGCGCCTTATTCAGCATAGTTTCAAAACTTTTAACTGTGACAGCTTCCTTGGGGCAGAAATGATTTGCATCACAACCTTCAGTTATTCCTTGATTCACTAGTCCCTCTATCCAGCCAGCAGAAAACAGATTTGTAGGTACATCATCAAACAGGCTTCCTGATGCTATGGGCTGTGTATAACTAGGGCCAAATTTAGCTTTTAATAATATCTTGGCTAGTTGCTCTTTGGTTACTACCATATCTGGACAAAAACGAGTCTCTGAACAGCCTTCAGTTATTTGATCAATTGTTAGCTTCTCTATCCAAGAGGCGTTGAAACTCTCTGATTTAACATCGCCATACATCATTCCTGTTGCATTTGGTGGAATATAATCAAGTCCATATTTAGCTTGTAAAATAGCTTTAGAAATTCCTGCTCGCGTCACGACATGAGACGTAGCATTATTGACACTCGAATCAAATAAACCAATATTTTTGTATCCCCATTTATCATGAGCATATTTTTGACGGAATTCTACTAGGTTTTGACCTGCTATCTGTTGTGAATATGGTAATAAAACTACCTGAAGACTTCCAAAGGCATCATTACCTCCTGTTAAATAAGTAACTTCTTGATTATTGAGATAAACACAGATTTCATCTGGGTAATCAATATCAAAGCTGGATAAATGTAATTCTCTGTCTTTACCATTTTCTTCAAATGAATAGGGATAAAAATCTGTTTGATAACCAAAGAACCAATTATCAGAACTTTTTTGGTTTAGTTTAGTTTCCTCTGTATCAACTCGGTCAATATATAAAGCTTTAGGGACAACTTTTGCTCTAACAGTAGTTGTAACTATCGGATTTACAGGGTCATTGGTAGTAAAAGAAACTACTCCAGTAAAATCACCTAACTTATCCCTTCCAATAATGAATGCTGGGACACAGCTCCATATATCATCCTCAGAACCGTCAATCACTACACCTAGTGGTGCTATCTGTGCACCTGCACATCTATCAAGACCAAAGACTCCAATTGCCCCTTCACCTGTATACTTTGCATCTAAAACTCTTAGAATTGCATTACCAGAATTAGATAATAGATCTTCAGGGTAAACTACTTCTGATCCTGGTCCAGCGAAAGGAGGGATATATTCTTTTTCACCTAAGTCCTTAATTGTTACAGCCACCGCTACAGGTTTATTTGAAGCATCGGTTGAATCTTGAGGGTTTGTACCATTCTTATACTCTTGGTAATTTGTTACTCCATCAGAATCACTGTCAATATATGCATCACTAAAATCAGATGGGTTTAAAGAGTGTTGTAATTCCCAATAATCAGGTAATCCATCATTATCATCATCTAAGTCTTCTGTATCAATGATTCCATCTGAATCAGTATCCGTTGCAAATATAGATGGCGTAATTTCAAATACTTTTAAACCGTTGCTATTTACGCCAAAAATATAGTTATTTCTGAGGACATAATCAAAGTTCTCTATTGTTGAATAACTCGCAATAATTTCAGAAAAATCATTATTTGTTATCTTAAATCCATCACCGTCTTGCCATAGATTGAACTCTTGATTTCTCTGTAAGTTTGATGGTGAACCAACAGTGCTTTTGGTGATAATTATGAATGGCCCCCTGAATGCCTCGGGGTCAGCTACAATTATTTCTCCATTATTATTCCAATTAGAGATGTAAAGCTCAGTTCCTAACTGATTCATTGCAATATCTTTAAACCATCCACTATGAGCCATCGTTCTAGACAGACTCATGTTTTCTGGCTTTCTAATATAGATAACTTCTACACCTGAGTTTTCATGTAAAAGATATAGATAATCATCCTTAACAATCAAGTCATAATATTTTGAAGTGAAAGACAAGTCCAAATGTGAAAGTAAATTAACACCTGCTGGATTACTAATATCCAAAGCACCTACTCTAACTACACCTGGCTCCCAATATGTGGCGTACAACGTATCATTTTGTAGTGTTGCACCTAGTATTCCCCCAATACTTATATACTGGAAATCTGTCACTAAGCTGGGCTGATTAACATTTCTAACATTGAGAATATGTATATAAGAGTTATCTACCACATATAAGTGCCCATCATGATAAAGAATATCGAATATTGAATCACCACTATCAACATTGACTGAGTATTCAGATACAACAGTAATATTATTAATATCAGAAAAATCTAGGATTTTTATCTTGTGATCATAGGTACTGACAAACAAATAATGACCATATATTTCAATATGGCTAAATTGTCCATAGCCCCATGTATTTAATAAGTTGATTTGAGGTGTTGAATTTGTATCAATCACATTCACTTGCTTAGTTGCAGTTTTTGTAATTGATCCATAAGTATAACTGGCACTGACAGTTAGTGATTCATTTTGCTGTACTTCAGTGACTGTTAACAAACCAGTATTGTTAATAGAGGTGAATATAGAATCTTCATTCCAACTTGTATTAGTTGTTACAACCTCACTAGAACCATCACTGAAATATGCAGTGGCTATAAAACCACTACTACTATTTTCGTTGAGGGTTACAGCCCCTGTGATTGAAAGTGAAGTAAGTTCCTCAATATCTTTTATGGTAATTATTTTGTTGGCAATTTTTGTAATGCCGTTCTCTGTATAGCTCGCTGAAACATTCAAATTAATATCACTCTCAACCTCCGTTGTACTCAACTGACCATTATCATTAATTTTTGCAAATGATGAATTTTCAGACCAGTTTACGGACACAATCATACTAGATCCATCGCTATATTGAGCAATAGCACTAAAGGTTGATGTACTATTCTCATTAAGTATTGATAAACCCGATATGGTTATTGAATCTAAAGTAACGGGTATAATGTTATAGATAACAACAGATTTAGTGGCAGTTTTGGTAATACCACCCTCGGTATAGGATGCTATTATTACTAGATTGGTATCAGCATTTATTTCACTTGTATTCAAGAGACCATTCGCATCAATCGAAGCATAGGAAGAGTTCTCTGACCATGTTGCTTGAGTTGATACAAATTTACTAGAACTATCACTGTACTTTGCTAAAGCAATATAATTAGCAGTTGTGTTTTCATTTAAATAACTAGCCCCACTTATTTCAATACTATTTAATAAAATAACAATAGGACTATAATTTACTTCAACCGTTTTATGAAAATTAGTAATTATATTAATTAGATCAGGATCCGGACCTGAAAATCTAGCTTTAATATATATTGTATTATGAAGAAGTGAGTCGGGTATAATCGAAGTTCTAATACCTTCTCCAAGATCAGGGTCATCGGATCTTATTCTTATAAATCGTGTCCAGTTTTGATTATCGTAAGAATATTCAAACCTGATACCACTACTAAGATTACTTGAACGCCATGACACTAGAAAAGAATTATCTAATTCATTATAGGATGGAGAAAAAATCACATCAGGCGCATTAGGATCTAAAGTATATTCAGTTCCATCTTCTAGTATGATATAGCTTGAATTATTTGATTCAGATATCTCTTCAAAGTCTCTGTGGTTATCAGCTATCGCACATAAATACCATCTCCCTATGTTTGCTTTAGCTGGCAAAACAAAAGAAATAGTCTCAGAATCAAATCTATCACCTGAGCTAAGAGTCGAGCTTGTCTCCCCTAATAGCTCATCATTATAAGAACATTGATTATCAGATGATAAGTAAATACCAACAAATACATCATCTAAATTAGTACTTTCTCCTAAATACCGTTGGGTAATATGAGAAACAAACTGCCCATTTGTGATCCCCGTATAAGCCCATGTTACAAAAAAGTCATCGGATAAAGGTTGATAATTCAGTGCCTCTTTTTTTGTGAAAGATTGAATACTATCAAGATCAGGATCTAAACCAGAAAATTTTGCTTTAAAATAGACTGTAGTGTGAGCTAAAGAATTTATTAATTGAACTATCTCAACCCCGCTTCCAGAATTAGCAACGGTAGAATCAATATATTCTAGATTTGTCCAAACACTTTGGTCATAAGAATAGCTAAATCTTATTCCACTACTAAGATTATTAGCTTGCCAATTTATGGAAAACTTATCATTTCCTGCATTATAGGATGGCGTAAAAATAACATCTGGAGCATCAAGGTGAAGGGTATATTCAACGCCATCTTGTAAAATAATATAGGCTGAGTTATTCGACTCTGATGTCTCATTAAAAGCATCTCTATGGTCAGCTATGGCACAAAGATACCACTTTCCTGAATTAGCTTGAGAAGGAAGAGAAAAACTAATTTCTTCTGAATCAAACTTATCAGTTGCGCTCAATGTAGACGATGACTCACCTAATAAAGTATCGCTTGTAGAACATAAACTATCTGATGAAAGATAAATACCAATATAGACATTACCTAAACTATCACTTGTTCCTTCATAACGTTGCTTTACTTGCGCAACAAATTGACCATTTACTTGATCCAAACTTGTCCATGAGGCAAAAAAATCATTCTTATTATCAATAGGTGCTGACGGCGAATACTCATAAACAACAGTATCACTATACGGTAATACATTTTGACTAATATTCCCTTCATATCCATACGCTATCGCTTTAAAAAAGATAAGATTATGAAGATTCGAGTCATGAAAACCTTTAGTAACAACCCCATTTATAGCATATGAAGCTTGAAACTGAGACCAATTTTTTTGGTCATAAGAATATAAAAAAACAGTTTTATCTGAAGTTATGTAACTTTCAAATGAAATAACAAAAGTATCAGAGGACTTGATGTAGCTTGGTATAATAACGATACCTTTATCATTTACTGCGGCAAAAGTTGCAAAGGAACTAATAGAAATTATAAGTCCTATTAATAAGCTGATTATAATTTGACGGGAGTTATCGTACTTCATTTTTGGCATACCGCTACAATTTGATTGAGTCCAGTAACATCTGAACCAGTATTTAACAGCAACATATAGTAGTCATTATTTGCTAAGCTTTCTCCATTTAACGTACAAGGAATTTTCCCATTACATCCCGTCTGGTTAAACCAATTTGGTTCATCCCATTTTTTTAGGTAGTACCTAATACTACTAGAGGTATAGTTCTTACTATTTTGGCTTCTTATTTGAACTTTTTTACAAGTACTTCCTGTATGCCATTGGATTATTGATTGTGATTTTCTTCCAGAAGCAATTTTAATATTATCTTTTGTTTTACCTGTTTTACTTTTCCCTCCAGCATTAGATATTAAAGAACCACTACCACCCCAAACATATTGATTGCTAAAAGCAATTTTAGACCCTGTTCCTTTTGTAGTTAATTGAGCAGGTAAAGGTTGCTCTGATTCATTTTTACAAGATGCGTGAATATAAACACTTTCTGTCAGAGGAGAAACAGAGGTAATGGAAATCAAATCCCAGTCATATGTATGCTTATCATCTGTAAGCTTCTCCAATCTACTAATTGAAGCAGGCAAAGTTATTTGATAACTTTCTGAGGATTGCCCTGTCCAGTATCTTTTTTCAATATTTACATCTAAATCCGAAACAGCTTGGAATATTCCGTTAAGTTTTTTTACAGCTGATATTACAATACGATCACATATCAGTTTTTTATTTTCATTCTTTTCATCTTTTTTCCACTGAAAGGTAACAGTCGATGATAGTGAGATATTACTATGTGGTTGCATCTTTGCATAATCGTCATTACAGCCATCAGAACATGTTTGCTCGGGGGCAATAAGAGACCCGCTACCGTCAAAAACACTATTGATAGTTGAATCTACTTTTTCAAATTTGATGGCGTCAAATGCCATCCATTTATTATTATTGTTATCATGCCCTATTGCATCAGCAACCGAAACTGACACAAAACTATTTGCTCCAAGCTCATAATTACTAATTCCCAATCTAACCCATTCTTCAGAAAAGTTATTTTGTTCAATATCAACAGATTCACCTATCTGTAAGTTATCCACTGTATGAATTTTATAAGTTACTTTTGCAGTTGCTCCTTTAGGTATATGAGCAAAAATATTGTACCTTGAATTATTAGCGTTGTTAGGTAATTTCCACTCCGCATGATCATTTGCGCTATTAGCATTTATTTGGACTAATTTAGATGTAAGAAAGTAGCCTGGTACTGTATTTGTTGTAGAATTATTGGCCAAATTTACTGCATAGCTCGTGCCATCTGTATAAGCTTCTTTATCATTATCAATGATAAAACTTCCTTCATTCACAAATGAAAAGACAACAGGGTAACCGTAACGGTGTGTGCTGGCCCCTTGTCTCACATAGGCTAAAAATAGATAGTCACCTTCATTATATTGATTACTACCATTTAAGCTTGTGAAATCATCTTCACGACTCACTAAATATTTAGGATTTGCTGTCGATTGTGCGCTTTCAGCATTACCTCGTAGAAGGGAATTTCGAGCTAAAATACCAACTTTATTTATGGTTGTGCTATTGATGTTAAGAGAACCATAGATGGTTTTATTCGCAATACCATATATATTAAAGTTACTAGAAGATGGCTTATCTATGGTTCTACCTAAAAAAGGAAGAAGTTCTTCTTTTTCATCTTTAAACTCAATAGGGTTAAAATAATAGTGTTCGCTTCCCCCTTCATAGTGTGCCTGTAGGCCATGTTTGATGACACCATCTCTTGTGTTATGTCCTTCTCCATCTCCACAGAATAAATCTGTATCGATCACATTATTACAGGGGTAAGAGTTGCTAGATATTACTACGTCTCGAATAGATGCTGCCGAGTCTGAAATTTCTAGATGTAAATGTCTCGCAAGACCATCGATAGAGCAACCGTACATTCCACCTTTTTGGCCAATATATTGTTTTTTTGCGATATAAGAGTTACCACCTAAGTTATTCACATCGATATTAGTACTATGCAAAAGGCTTCCATAGAAATAGCCCCCGCTAGTCGTTAAATTTCTTATTCGAACCAATCCAAAATCTCTATAGCCTTTGGCGAGACCTATGCACTGATCTCCAATGGTAGTAACTTTGCCATACCCATAAGAAAAAACTTTTCCAACAGGATGAATGTTTATACCAAAGTCTAGCCCCGCATGAGTTACAGTATTATTTGAACAGTCTGTATCGGTACATAAGTCACTATTGGAGGAAAAGTCATAATACTTTTGCCACCAAAAATTATTCCGATTGGTGCTGATATCTTCATAAGTTGCATATTCAGGATGTGTTTGAAAGTTATATCGCCCATAAATACTTAAATCATAATCCACAGGCGAAGCAAATAAAATATTAGTAGCCAACAAACAAGCAGTGTATGCAATTTTCTTAATCATATAACAGGTTCCCTTAGCAAATACTTCAGCATCACAGCTTCCTTGGTGAGAAGTTATTGGTATTACATTCATAGTAAATAGAATGATTAACTTATTATCAAATCCTATTTGATTTACATTTAAGTTGAATTAAAAGTCATAAAAAATACACCCTCATTTTTCAGCCCTTTTTGGCTAAAAACCTCAACTATGATCAAAATCATCAATAATCACCAGTTTAAGCTAAAACACTTAAAAAGAGCCAAAAGTGCTCAGAAAACTATAACTGTCATAGAATCAAATTTTAGTATCAAAAACAGCAAAAATAAGTGTGTATTTTAACTAAGGAAACAAGCCATTACCTAAGGAAAAACTCTACTAAGAATAGTCTGAAAACTTTCTACCGTAACTGCCTCATTAGGGCAGAATCTATTAGCTTCACAGCCTTCAGTATAACCTTGGCTTGCCATTCCTTCGATATAACCTGCTGCTGCACTATTTGTTGGTACATCTACAAAAATACCAGATGGAATGGGAGTAATGTAATCAGAACCAAATTTAGCTTTTAGTAAAATCTTAGCTAACTGCTCTTTAGTTACAACCATATCAGGGCAAAAACCTATTTCAGCACAACCTTCTGTAATCCCATCATTTTTCAATTTTCTATCCAACGGTCATTGAAGCTATTCAATGGTACATCGGTATAGAGAGTTCCAGTAGCAACAGGAGGGATGTATTCTAATCCATACTTTCCTTGAAGTATTGGTTTTGCTATTTCTGCACGAGTTATTACTCGGTATAGGGTGTTATTTACTAATGGATTAGTTCCTTGGG
Organism: Lepetodrilus ovalis; assembly: GCA_032361185.1. Taxonomy (NCBI): domain Eukaryota; kingdom Metazoa; phylum Mollusca; class Gastropoda; order Lepetellida; family Lepetodrilidae; genus Lepetodrilus; species Lepetodrilus ovalis. The sequence continues at coordinate 25,623 of JAUTBQ010213675.1, read as the reverse complement.
TGTATTCATCAAGATTAGAAATACCGTCACCATCAGTATCTAGTAATGCATCACTGGCATCAAGTGGATTAAGGCCATACTGTATCTCCCATGTATCAGGAATCCCATCATTATCATCATCGGTATCAGCATTATTGCCTAAACCATCACCATCTGTGTCCAGCCATTCGTTAGGGTCATTAGGGAAGGCATCTTGATCATTTGGAATACCATCATTATCGTTGTCAGTACTTGTATTTAATTCTTTATACTTTAGATAATAGTGAATAGCTGTTCCTGCAACTATGTTTACTTCTTCGGTACTTGATAGCGTGTTATGCAATCTTTGGTAGCCCTCTTCAAAGAAAGTCTGAGAATCAACTACATTAGTATTTGGGTCAGCAGGGTCTTGTGTTTCTGCTGCAAAGATTAACTTTACCGTAGAGCTTGGCGCTATTGTGTTAATTGAAGTTATGTTCTCATAGATCCCCCCCACCACATTACCTGGTTCATCCTCTGCGCCGTAAAAGAACTTATTTTGTCCATTAACGTTATTACCATCATCGTAGTAATTCATAATCACGATATTATCGACAAGATTCTGCATTACAATTGGTCTCCACAACTCATGGACGTAATGAGAATAATCTGAACCAAGATCAATCGATAAAGTTAGATTCTGGCTACTGTCAGAACCAGTTTCACCACTAAATACCTGCTTACAATGAGCTAATGTTTCAAGATAGCGGCGTTCGTAGTCATCATTATAATTATCATCTTGATAACTGCTATCATTGATAGTGGGAGAGGCCTTTATACCATTGGCTCCACCTCTCCAGCTTGCACCAAATATATGTGGCTCAATATCAAAATGAATACCATCAAATTTCTTAGATGTATCGGTTTGACTATCATTATAGTTTTTTACAAGGTCACAATATCCCTTAGGTATTTCTATGCTATTTGTATTGCCCATATCAGCCTGAAGCCAAAGATGGTTGCCTGCTAGTAATTCAACTTTTACTCCTGCTTGATGTAGTTTTTTTATGTCTTCAGAATAAGTTGAAATATTGGTGATACCATCATTAGTTAAGTCGCTTGAACTTACTGTTTTATCTAACAACTGGATATAAACATGATTCACTGGGCGATTAGTATCTCCATGTGGAGCATGTAAAAAGTCTAGCCCAGCACTCGTTGTTAGTTCGCTTATGGATGTTATATTCCAAACCCATAGACCTCGGTGCTTGTTATTTGGTGGAGCTTGACCGATAACCCAACCAAAAGGAACATCACAAGGACTGGGGTAATCAATTTGCACATTGGTGACAGGATTATAGGCAGAGGTAATAACCTGGGCGCAAACTGTTTTACAATGTACGTTATGCAGATCATTTCTTGATCCATTAGCCCATGCGGGTGGTGGGTTATCATAGATATAATAATAATTATCTGGGATATTGCTATTTTCTGTTGATGACCAAATACTTTCAGATTGGCTTAACTGAGCCAACGGGGTATTGGTTAATTGATAGGCGTTTCGTAATTCAACTATTGTCGGCAATCTTCCCCCAAGCTGGTTACAATATTGAATAGCAGCATCTAAATTCATTTCCTGTGGTGTGCTAATGTTGCCAATAAATCCTGCTGCTAACCCAATGCCTTGTAGGTATTCATTCAAGTTTGTGACACCATCATTATCACGATCTTGTTGTGCATCAGCTTCATTAAATGGGTCAAGTCCGTACTCTAATTCCCAAGTATCTGGTATGCCATCATTATCATCATCTGAGTCACAAGCATCGCCCAAGCTATCGTTATCATAATTTAATTGTGACGGGTTAGAAATTGAAGGGCAATTATCAGTAGTGTCTGGGATGCCATCATTATCTGTATCTACTTGATCAGGCAAAATGGTGACTGGAATATATTGAGTATTATTTGTCGTGTTTGATTCTGAATACCTTGAAGGGTCATTTATTTTTAAAATTAGATAATAATCTCCTGAGGGAACACGAATATAAGCTTTTGTGTGATAATGCTGAGCTGAATTTTTACTGCTACTAGAAAGGTCTATACCTCCAAAGATTTGGAGAAATACCGTATCACCAGCATCCACCACAGTGTCTGTTGAAATATACAAGGTGGCTTTGGGGTTTAATAGGCTAGTGCTATTGCCTTCATAATGATACGTTACATCAATATCATAAACATCATTGTACTTTAGCTGGGTTTTATTCACGCTAAAACTGGCAATAGAGAAATCATCTTGTGAGGTAGCCATACCCTCACCCTGTATGGAAATAATGTTTCCTGCAAAATCATAGCTGTAATTAATGGCTTTTGTTGCTGAGTATTCTACGCGCACTAGGCGGTTTAGCTCGTCGTATTGGTAGGTTGTTGCCAATAGATTTTGGCAAAGTACAAGAAAAAATGCTGTTAGAATATATTTAATCATTATCTATTGATCATCCAGCTTAAGAACAGTTATATTATTATCAACCCAGTTACTCATATATGCATTTTCTTCATCTGTGATAGCTCCAACCATATTTGCAACATCATAAGCAGTTTTAAGGCTACTACGAACAAAGCCAAATGACCCTCCATCAAGAGCGGTAACAAAGCCCATACCAAATCTATCTACATTTGATGTAAGACCGTTATATCTCTGTTTTACTATTTTATATGTTGACTGAGTTTCTGTGGCGACATCGACAAAAAGACTTACACGTCTAATTGTTTTTAATATTTTTGATTTTCTGAATGTATCAATACGCTTACTAGTCTTATTTGAATAACTAGGTTTATAGTTGATTTTTGCACGAATTGCCTTAACTCGATTTGCTCTTTTAGTAATTCTATTATTTTTCTTATCTGAATATTTCTTATTTGTTTTATAAGCTTTTTTACTCAAGTTAGCTGTAATATAGCTTCCTATACTACTTTCAATAATATTATAAACAAGACTATAAACACTATTATACTTAGGGCTAATCCAACTTGGCCAACCAAACAATCCACTCGGATCAACTGATCCAATAGGCATTCCATTCACATAAGCAAACCGATTCAAAGCATTACTAACCATTACATCTCCTAGCAATACATCCCGATTAACAAAGCGGCGTATTTCAGGGCTGTAGAACCTAGCGCGCATATAATAAAGTCCATTTCCATCATTCATGACACCATCACGCCCATTGTAGAGAAAGGGTGTTTCGGTGCTACCTAAAGAGTGTTCAATCACACTGCCAAAGGGCAAATAGGTATAACGATCTACGATGTCACCATTTTGATTAGTCAGGGCAACGGTGCTACCGCGTGAATCATAATGGTAGTAGAGTGTTTGCCCGTCTTTTTCCTGTGATAACAAGCCATTTCCATAAACATAGCTTGTTATTACGGAGTTTGGCTGGGTCATTGTTAATACTTGTGAAAGTGGAGCCTCAGGATTAATAATATAATTTGTTTGTCCTTGATTATTAGTGTTCTTTGATACCCTGTTATTTTCGGCATCATAACTGTAGGTTGATACCCCTGCATTTGTTAAACGGTTACGTGAATCATAAGTTAATTGCCTTAAACCATTTGCAGTTGCAAGAATTGTCATATTGTCATCAGCATCAAAGGTGGGGGTATTTTGGTTCACTGTAGCCAGTTGATTGCCACTCATATACGTTAGGGCAAGATCGTTTAGACTTTGAGGTTCAAAAGATGGTAGTGCTGTTTCTCTGGTAATATTACCCGCATTGTCATATTCAAAATCATATTGGGCAATGATAACCCCTGATGTGGTACGATCTTTTTGCTGTTTTAGCTGTCCAGCCAAATCATAACTGCGAGTTAACACTGTACCATTGAAACGTGTCATTTGAGTCATTCTGCCATTTTTATCATATTGGTAGAAAGTCTCTCTGTTGTTCCAGTCTTTAACTTTAGTTAGTTGGTCATTTGCATTGTAGGTGTAGTAAACTTTTCTTCCGTCTGGGTAGGTCAGTTGAGCAAGATTTTCTTCTGCATCATATCCATATCGGATCGTACCTCCATTTGCAGGCGTGTAGCTTGTCACTCTATTTAAAGCATCATAGGTACGTTCAATCGTTTGACCGTTTTCTGTAATGGTTAGCACATTTCCATTGCTATCATAAGTGTAGCTAATTGTTCCGTCTGGATCCGAGACACTTAGAATTCTGTTATTGTTATCATAGGTGTAGTTTTTGGTTTGCCCTCTACCATTTTGTAGTGTCGCAAGTCGTCCTTTTTGGTAGGTTTTTGTCTCTATGCTACCCGAACCCGTTCTGGTTGTTAGGATATTGCCAGCATTATCATAAGTAAATTCTGTTTTATTATGTCCGCTCTCATCATTAAAGTTGAGTAACTGACCATCATTATCAAAGACTTGCTTGGTCTGTCTATTATGAGAATTAATGACTGTTGTTAACCTACTCAGCTTGTTATAAGTGAACTTGGTTACATGATTATTGGGATCTTTAATTTCTACTACATTTTTAAATACATCGTATTTTTTATCTGTATAGCGGTTGAGTGCATTTTTTGTCTCAATAATATTGCCAATTGAATCATAACTATTACGATTGATTCGGGTTCCATAGGCATCATATTGGTATTTAATTCTATCCAACGTGTCATATTCCAACCTGCTCGTATTACCAAGAGGATCGGTGGTTTTTAGTAATAACCCAGATGATCCGTAGTCATAACTGGTTGTATGACCAAGCCGGTCAATCATTTTTATATTTTGATCATTATCATCGTATTCGTAATGAGTGACATTGCCTAAAGGATCTGTTTCTGAAATTAAATTGTTGTTTGCATCATAGGCATAGCTATAAGAATTGCCATTTTTATCTGTGGTGCTTGCCTTGTTACCCAGTGAATCATAGGTGTTAGAAACTGTATGACCCATCGGATCACGCTCTGATATTAATCTGTCAGCATTATCATAGGTGTATTGAGTTTCATTATTAAAGTGGTCTTTTTTGCTGATTAGTCTTCCTAAATTATCATAGGTGAAAGTAATTGAATCCCCATTAGCATCCTTTTGCTTAGTAAGACGACCGTTTGTATAGTAGTAGTTTGTTTGCTTTCCTTCAGGGCTTGTTTTTCGTGTTAACTGATTTTGTGAATTGTAAGTGTATTGTGTTATTGCACCTTCGGCATCAATAGTTCTAGTTAGGTTGTTGTTAGAATCAAAGGTATTATTGGTTTCATATACATTCCCTTCCTTTGAAATGGTGCGGATTTTTGTTTTATTTCGATGGCTATCATAACGATATTCTATCTTGCTTCCATCTGCATAGATGATTTCATCAAGGTTGCCTGCACTATCATAGTCAAATTCTGTAATCTGGTTCAGGTCATTGGTTTTTTTCTTTAATTTTCCTTTTCTGTTCCCTGAAGAATAATAGGTATAGTAGGTTTTGTGACCTAGCTCATCTTCCTTAGTTAGAAGGTTTAAAGTGTTTTTATCGTATTTATATTTTTTGGTGAATCCAAGACGATTAGCAACTTCAGAATGGATATGACTGGCATCCTCATTGAAACTGTATAAAGTTTTCCCAGTATTAAACTTTGCATCATCTTCCCATTCTACTGTTCCATCACCACGATATTGAATTTCAAATTCTTTATTTCCATTAACGAGGTATTTATGAACCTGATCTAGGTTATTGTATTCAAATGAATAGATAATCCCTTCTTGTGCTCTTACTCGTTTCAGGTTTCCATCGCCATAGTAATCAATATAAATGGACCGCCCTGAATTGTCTCTTACCTTATAAAGGCGATCATTTGAGTAGTAGTACCTCAAATAAACATTGGAAATAGGCTCTTCAACACGTCTTATCTGACCTTGTGAGTTGAAATATATATTGAGTTTATTGCCTTTGTAATTTCTAATTTCTGTTATACGGCCTGCTTGGTCATATCTGTATTTTGTCTGATCTTTACGGGTTAGTGTAAACGAACCATTGTTATGGCGCTCAAGTTTATCTTCACTTATTTCAAAATGAGGGGACTCGTAAACGCCATCACTATTATCATCGTAGAAATCATTAAATCTTTGCGCTGCATCATCCCAGTATATTCGGATTGATTGATCTTTATGCACTTCAAGAAAACTAACAAAATCAAAATTATGACTCCAGCCTCTGGCTATATCCCCTTCACTTAGTAGTAGAGAGTTATAGTTTAATGTAAAGTTTAGCGGTATTAGCCCTGTTGTTTTTAAGAGTTCTAAAGAAAAGTTTTTTGCGCCTGTTGCAGTATCCACTAAACCATTTGTTGATCGTAATGAGGAATCATGACTCCGTGCAACTCTTGGATCATTTATTTTTGATGCTGTTAGGCTGTTCGAACTGCTTCCTTTAACAAGAACCTTAATCCTTGTTTTATTGCTTATGCGCCCATCCGCATCTTTTACATAAGCTGATGCTGTATATGTAATAGTCCTTTGGGAGTTATAGGCATAATTACTAGAGTAAAGGATTGCGTCTAAATTTACTGTTCCATTCTGATTGCTTTGGGGAGGTAAGAGAGCTACAGTTTTATGACCATCACCCCAGTTGAGATAGAGCGTGCGTTCATCATTCAAGTTATCAAGATCAAGAAGAAAAAAGTTAAGAACAAGATCGTTCCCACTATCCAAGCTCACAGTTCGCACATTATCATCTAATGTATCAGCAACAATCCACAACCTAGGAGAGTATGGAGGGATGTAAGAGATGTTTATTCTTTTCTTATTCGAAAAAATATTATTTTTTATAAGTCTAAAGTAATAATTTCCTGTAGCAGAAAATAATATTGAATTTAGCTCAATTCTATTGCTTAGGTAAACTAAACTCTCATTAGTAATTGTACTGAAATTTATACCATCTGTTGATGCTTGTAAGCCCCAACTAGTATCCAAATTACTCGCATATATTTTTATTGTTTGTTCAAATAGTGAAGAGTTAATTGAACTGGGGGATACAGAACTTATAACAGGAACTTGTGACTTTATTCGCGCTAAAACTTGATCTAGTTTTGTTTTTGTTCCTGTGCCTACCCAGCCATCAGATGTAAGCCCATAATTCGTTTGAAAGCTTTTAACTGCATTCTTTGTGCTTATCCCCCAAACGCCATCATTTGTAATATTTACATTGAGCTGATCATCAGCATTAAGAAGAATCTGCAACCATGAGACACTCTCTGCATAATTTGTACAGGTATCACACATATCATCTGAGTAATTACTAAAATAATTATCTGGTATACTTGTTACAGAGGCAGAACTGGAGAAGGAAAACAATAAAAATGAAATAATAAAAAATAATTTTATTCTTAAAGCTTTAAAATATGCAATATCCTTTTGCTTGCGCATTCCACTTCTCGATTTTCATCAATGATCATTAATAAATATGATAAATAAAGGCATGAGATAGATTTATCATTAATTCTTATAACAGATTCAAAAGAATCTGTCATATCAATTTTCAAGTTAGTATGACTAAAGCCAAGGAAAGAGAGTTGATTTTACTCATTATTGTAAAAATACCACCAGCTTCCCATAGATTCACGTTCTTGGTATTTCATATAACCTGCTTTTTTTACCGTTAGCTTTTACTGGCTAAAAACAATTTATTGCTGCAGTTTGCACTAATATAGCTTTGGATTAATGCTGTTGTGATACCAGATCGCAAATTTCACATCTAACTAACAAAGCACCTCAGAAAACACCCTCTCAACATACTCCCTATCTTCATTCTGAAACAGCACATTCCTTTCTGCAAAACCCTCAATATCATCCATCCCATCATGCCACCATCGTACTTTTGCTAATGGTGTGTTTGAGATAATAAAGGAATGCATTTTGATATTTTCTGCATGAGCCTTTTTTTCTTTACGCATTTTCTTCTCAAGTTCTTTTACAGTTTCAAAAAACTTAAGCTTAGGGTCATCGAGACCAGAGCAATGTAGTATCCCTTTTGGATCAACAAAAACAATATGCTGGGTATCTCCATCCAACACCCAAAGAATAAAATCTGGGTAGAAATTACCTGCTTCAAAAAAGCCTAAACCACGACCGCGGGACTGATTTCGTAACAAGTAAATCTCTTTGTCTTTTAACGCGATAGGTTCACTCTCATAGTACTTTCGTAAATCGCAAACGAAGTCATATTCACCATCATTTAAGTGTGTAGGACTAACCTTAAACAGGTCACTATCAACACCCTTCTTTAAATGCAGTAATGGCGTATATAAGTGCTTTTCAAAGAAGATGGCCTCGCCTTTTCCAGCAATATTAAAATCAGTTAAATTGCCATTGATAATATGCTGTTGAAGTTCATCAATACGTTGCAGAATCATCTTTTCAGATTCATCAATCAATAACTTATATTCTTCAAAGAAATTCGGATCAGAAGGATCAAGCTCGGCATATTTTCTATGCGGTGCTTCAAAAGCTTCTTGTTCCGTTTTATAGAAACGATCACAATATTTTTTTAGCAAGGTAATCGCTATTTCTTGCCACTCAAAATATCGTTCAAAGCTGGTTAGCTTCATTCGCTCTTTGGGGATATACAATGTGTACCAAGCGCTATCCTCTAAGGTTGCTTTAATTGCCTCAGCGCTTAAATTTAGGTTGTACCAGTTGCGTTCAGCCTTTAGCTGTTGCATTGCCTTATAAATAGCACCAAAGTCCATAAAGGCTAAATGCTCAGCTTCTAGCTTCATAGTATCCAAATCAGTGTTGTGCCTTGTAACACGGACACCCTTACTAGATTTTTCTACCACTCTAGGATACCAATCCAACGTCACATTCAAATGATGTCCTTCATGGTTCTCTGCATATTCTTCTGGTGCTACTAAAAGTGTTTTTTGCTGCTTCTTAAAGTTAATATCATCAGGCACTTTCACCGTTATCAAAGGTGTTTTAGGCAAGCTAATTTTGATCGGAATGGTTTTTGGGATCATGCTGTCTGTCTTCTTGATTCCCTCTCCTTCGAGGAACTCATTAAACCGAGCCATATAATCTGACTTCACACCAAACACATTCAGTGTTTCCAGAATGGGTAAATATTCATCCTTAGCTACCCAGACCATTTCATTGTCTTTTGCTGCCCAATGAATCGCACGGCTACGTTTCATGCAGTTTTCATAACCACGCAAACGAACACCCCGACCGAATAGCTGGATAATCTCAGAACCTTCTGATTTTCCAACCTGCATTAAGCCCATTGTAGATACACGATAGCTATTCCAGCCTTCAGAAAAACGCTTAGAACCAATCAATAGATTTATTTTAGAGTCCTTATCATTAATACCTTTAAAAATGGATGTATGAAAGCTCTTTTCACTGACACTTAGTTCTTCTTGCTCTTCACAAAGCTTTTTAACTTTTGGCGCATCGCCCACATTAATCACGCCGAAGTTTTCATCACTCGAACCTAAGCGTAAAGCCAGCTCACCGTCACCACCTTTAAGAAAATCAACATGCAATAATCCACCAGCAGGTGCGTTAAACAATGAATCTAAAATGTCACTAAATACTTGGTCTGCCTTTTCACCAGAACTTACAAGATAAGGAAAAGCCTCTGCAAAAATATCTTTATTCTTTTGATTCAGTAAACCTGTATCGCCACTCAATAACTTTTGAATATTACTGGTACTGGTTTGTTTCTCACGAACAAATTCAGCAATAAACAATAAAATATCGACCACATCCGAAACCTGCTTTCGGCTTTCAGTACGCACAGCAGCAACTCGGCTACCAACAAACACCCACAGGGGCTTACCCAAATCAAATGCTTTATATTTCGCCTTATTCTCCGCATATACACGGCTTTGCTGATAAAAACTCAATAAACAGGCCGTCAAATAAAGCTGACGATTCTGCCTATCCGCCTCACTTGAATCATCTGCATCAATATTAAGAATCTGAAAATCTTTACCAAAACCATCTGCATGAAAATAACGATAAGAATAATCAAACAGAATAGCTTTAGCATACTCATCTGCTAGTCTTGGCGTACTACCCACGGCTTGCCCCAGTGTGGCAGAATACTCAAAGGTAAAACCTTCCCGTGCCAGGCGCTCACGCATATCAGACCAAACATCACCCTTAGCCCCTCGATGACCTTCATCAATCAATACCAGGTTATTTTGCTCAAATTGATCTACTGAAACAGTTTTCTTTTTACCTTCTTCTTTGAGCTTATTCATGTCAATAACATCAATAATACTGTCACCGTATCTCATGCTACCTTTAGCCACCTTCGAGAATTCAGATGCGGTAATACCCGATAACTTAAACTCATCCAAATGTTGATGAGTCAAACCTTCATTGGGAGTTAGTACAATAATCCGATTTAACTCATGCTCTTTACGATGTTTTTTAAGGTAATGCTTATACTGCAAGAGGTTCACATGCATCAATAATGTCTTACCACTACCTGTTGCATTCCAATATGCCAGTTTCTTTAGTTGATCTTCATTAAAAGGCTTCAACAAGTTAGTTGTTTTCTCACCCCATTCGCTTAATGATTGATTAAATTGATCAAGATGCTGGTTTAACGTTTCCAACAAATCATCAGGATCACGAAAATACCAATCCAGATAAACTTCAGTGAACAATAAGGTCAAATACTGAAAATACTTCCAGCGAATTTGTGGATAGCGTTTCTCATTAATTTGCCTTGTATGGCGTTGAATGTTCTCATCGAATTCAAGCAACAATTCTGGTGTTAAAATACTGTTATCAGGGAGTAATCCCAGTATTTCATTGTAATAGGCAGAGTTACCTTCTTTGTCTGTTAGCTCTAGTGATTCATCTATCAGCCTGCGTGACATTTCCCTAAAAGGATCAATATCTAGGTTATAAACCTCCGCACCAAACAGGCTTAGCATAAAGCGGTTCAAGACTAGCTTATGAGGGAATGGAATCGTTGCTTTAGCCATTGTTACATATCACCTTCATCATATTGGATACCTATATTTCTTACTGCCTCAGTAAGTTTTACTGTCAATGGTTCCACATAAGTGTCCCATGCCTCTGCTTTACTTGCTTCCCCTAGGTACATTGATTCAATTCTACCTATTGTTATATTTTTATATATTCTTAATTGATTCAGAGCTTCTTTACCTTGAGGCCTAGGTCTTTGATCATTTAACCACTCATTATCTTGACTAATCCAATCAGGAGCTTGGTCATTTTCTTCAAGAAGATCCAAACACAATTGGAGCAAGACTGCTTCAGGCTGTAGTTGCTCTGGTGATGCTAAATCAATTATTAAAGATAAGGCATATTCTCGCCAATCACGTGCCAAGTCTCCATTGCCTGAAATAGCATGACCAATCTGCGTCGCCTTTTCTCCTTCTGTTAAATACTCATCACCATCAGTTAATATTATTGTTCTATCTAAACCAGAGCCAGATATAGCAATTGATCCAGCTATGGTATAAGCATTTCTGATAGAGCCAAAAATTTTGATTTTAAGAAATTCCATTATCCCCATTTTTAGCGCAACATATTCTACAATTTTTTTTGCTAAATCATCCTCAACCCACACCTGTACTTGTCGTAATTCTTCAAGGTCGTTATTCATGTTAAGAATAAAAAGAGGGTCACATTGATTTTTCAGAGTTATAACATCTGTTCTAGAATCTGCGTCTAAAAATATAATATTCATGTTGTCATCAGTTAGAAACTTTTGAATTCTCAACCAATGAGTATTAAATATAATTTGCAAATTTCTTCTATGTGCCTGCTCCAATAAAAATGTAATTAATGATTCTATTGCGGAATCATGTAAAGAAATCTCTAACTCCTCAATCAAGATCAATGAATTATTAGGTGCTCTAAGAACTTCTTTAATTATATAAATAACTTTTTGTTCACCAGCCCCCATATAATGAGAAGGATATGAAAGTTCTCCTAAATTCCTATCATTTACAGAGACATGCATGAATTTTTTCAAGCCATTATCTTTATTAGCAAAACAGGCGTTACTGTATTCCCTTTTTAATGTACCAGTAATATTTTGGATGAGAGTTTGCTTTCTTAAATTAGATATATCAAATTCCTGAGAAGTAAATGCCTCAATTGATTTTGCACGTTCTTTTTCTTGGTCCGGTACGCAGTCTAAAACAGAAATATATTTGGTATACCGTACCTGCTTATGTTGAGTCATTGGTCTCCAACCATTCCCTCCCTTGGTATACGACCTTTGAATAACTTCGGTATCACTATCACCATAAAATAAAACACTGAAACTGCTATCCAACCAATCATTTCCATCATAGTCTTTAAAAAAATCGGTATAACGATACTGCTCCTGGTCTAATACAATTCGAGTATCATTTCGATAAACACAGGCTAGTGCCTGCAAAAGTGTCGTTTTACCCGTTCCATTTGCACCCATAATTGCAGTAACACCAGACTCTGCAAAATCAATTTGAATATCTCTTAAACGTAAAAGCTGATGAATATGAATAGAACGAATTGCAGCCATTTTGCTATCTATCCCCTTGCTCTTTAATCCGCTTTCCAAGGGCCGTCAAACGATACTTCTGTGTCGGGCTTTTTGGTTTATCTGGCTGTGTCATTTCTATCCAATTCTTTTGTAATGCAGGGTTTAAATAGTTCTTACGGAATGTAGGGCGATGTTTTAAATCGAGCTGTTCCATTAAATCACTGGCTGTCTTTGCTGGTTGGTTGTTAAGCACGTTTATCAGGGCTTTTACCTGATCTGTTACATAGTCGCTTACTTGGTCGCTTACTTGATCGCTTTCTTTTGCAGAACCTGCATTACAAGCTTCTAAAATTCTGTTCAACATGAACTCTATAAAGGGTGCTGAATCTGTTTGCTCTGTGCTTTGATGTATCGCTTTGTAATAAGCTGCTTGATTTGCATGCACCATACTTTCTACAGGAATGTGTTTAAAAATAGGCTTCCAGTGGCTTAACATTAAGGTTTGCCATAAACGTCCCATACGACCATTGCCATCACTAAAGGGATGGATAAATTCAAATTCATAATGAAAAACAGAGCTAACAATTAAGGCATGTTCTTTACTTGTTTTTACCCAAGCCAATAAATCATTCATCAACTTATTCACTCTATCAGCAGGTGGTGCCATGTGGACGACTTTGTCTCCCTTCATCACGCCTACACCTTTATTTCTATATAGTCCCGCATCATCAATTAAGCCCATCATGAGTATTTGATGCGCCTTGAGTAAGTCTTTTTTGTCCGTTGCAAGCCAACTTTTGGCTTGCGAACCATCAAACTGCTCGTAAGCCTCAATCGCATTACGCGCTTCTTGCACTTCGCGTGGGGGTGCGATAACAGGCTTGCCTTCTAATATCGCTGTAATTTGATCTTCACTTAGCGTATTACCTTCAATCGCTAGAGAGCCTTGGATAGTGCGAATACGGTTGATACGACGCAGACGTAAACTATTTCCTTGTTGCTCTGCCAACTCATCTAAAACAGATAAGCGCCCCAATGCTTCACTTATATCAGCAACCAAATTTAAAATGGCAGGTGTGACCGTATAAGGCGGTTGGTAACTCATACTTGGCTACCACTAAAAGAATTAACAGGCTTTACCACTAAACACACGAAAGTGTTTAAATGCATTTTTTCGTGTAGTTCGTGTGTTTCGTGGTCAATATTCTGAACGGTTTGATACATGCTTAAACATCCTGACAATCAAACATCAGTGTTTCAAACGCTTCTTCAATTAACTGTACTTTCCAGCTTTCTTCGCTGGTTTTTAGATTGGGCAGATTATTGTCGCCATTCACATACACCCGATCAAATTCCATATCACGGGTATTGTAGCTTTGCTTGCGGAACCACTCATCCAGTGCGTCATTATCGGTTTCTTTTAGATTACGCCAGATAATATGCACACTTTCATCAGCAAGGTTTGTGCCAATCACTTCAACCATGCCCTGTTGCTTGCGTGTTGATTCTACCCTTAGCCCTAACAGGTAATTAAACGTCTCTACCAAATCAAGCCTTTGTTCACGGCTTTCATTATCACGCACCACACGAATTTTGGCATTGAATGGATCAATAAACAGATCACGACTAAACAGACTGCCCTTAGCCTCAATATCCAGCATATAGTTCAGCAGGTAGTCTTCTTTTAGGGTTTTGTTATCGGGGTTATTGAGTAAATCAGATTGTGTGTTTGTACGTTGTAATTGAAGGTTATCTACTGTGTCTTCGTAGGATTCTAAAACAAGATATTTAAAACAATGAGAAATAGAGTCATATACGCCTGTATCAACTGGTATTGGTTTTCCTTTTTGCCATTTACTAGAAAACAAGGCTTTCTTCACCCTTGGCTTAATCAAACTATTGAAATAATTGGCAACCTCAACTAAAACATATTTCCGATGCCCTTTATCACCTCGATTTGCACTTATTACGGCATGGGCTGTACTACCAGAACCACCGAAACAATCAAATATATAACTATCAGAATTGGATGCTTGAGTAATAAACCTCTTTACATAATTTGAATGTTTAGGTGCTAAAAATACTCCTGACCGACCAAACATAGCTGTTGTTTCTTTTTCTCCATCGGAATAGTCAACAAAAACGCTTTTACAAACATTTGTTTCCACCTCATTCAAAAACCGTTTTTGTTGAGGAACCTTGTTCTCATCATCACCAAAAGCAATACGACGATCATTCATCAATGATTCCAAGCTATTTCTATTAGGATATTGAGGATCAATAAATTGCGTACCTTTCCAGCCTCGACTTGAAGGCTTACAGGGCTTCCCTGTAACAGGATGTATTGGTAGGTAATAACGAAAGTTCTTATGAGATTTATCTTTTGTAGTTACTGATTGTTTACTATCAGATGACATGATCGTCCAATCACTTTCCCTAAATACCCATATATTTGCTCCGAGCTGTTTAGCTAAATTAGGTTCAACATATCTCCCTTTCGAGTCTCTATATTCGGCAAATTTATAGTTGAACAGTCCTTTCCATGGATCATTCCTTTTTTCAACAGCCCAATCAAGACCCTGTTCTGCAATGTAAGCTTTATACATTTTTTTATGATTTGAATACAATTGAGATAGCTTATTTTCAACTTTCGAAAGAGGAGGGTAAGAAGGATTAAGCTCTCGAATTATCTCCATAACTTCTTCGAAACCAGGTTTTGGTTCTCTAAACATTGTAAAGTCGGCCTCAACTGCCGACTTTTTCTTTGCATAAACTTCTACATATTCATGATTTGTTGAATACGTAGGAGAACGTCCATCATTTGTGTTTTGTATCCAAATTAGTTCTTCTACTTTATTTTCATGACCAAATACCGTATCCATACTGTATTCGAGAATACCTCTTTCGATTTTATCTATACTAGCAAATAAAGCTCCATCTTCACCTAACACCTCTCTTAGTAGAGATACCTTATCTCTCATCATGGTTGCCCATGAGGAATGTTTATAATTATTTTTATAGGGTATGGAGCTGACATTCGTATTATAAGGCGGATCAATATAAACACACTTAACCTGCTCCCGATAACGCTCCTGCAATAAATTCAAAGCCTGAAAGTTCTCCGAATGCACCAGCAAGCCATCGGTGGTTTTATCTATATCCTCAATGTTAGCCAATAAACGCTCTTTAAAGTCCTCATCAAACAGCCCCGTATCAACCAATAAATATGGATTTTCTTTTAGTTTTTCTTTCGTGTATTTAGTGTCTTTCGTGGTAAACCCCAAACCTTCCCATTCCCGAAGTTGCTCCTCACACGCCAATACTTCCTCATAAAACCCTTCAGGCACACGATCCAGCGTCATGCAGTAATTGCTTTCCAACACAAATTTTTTCTTTAACCAGAGTTTTTTCTGAAAGTTTTCCAGTTGGGCTAAAAAGGCTATCAGCTTTTGTGCAATGGCTTTAAATGCCACCATCTTTTTTAGACTTCGTTCATTGCTTAACAGTTGGCTTTCCAGTGCATCGGCATTGTCTGGCACAATATCATCTAGCAGTAGCAGTTCATTTTTAATAAAGAAGTTGAGTTCACGCTTTAAGAATCCCCCCAGGTCTTTATGGATAAAATAGTCAAAACTGTTTTTGGCGGTATAGTCCATCAGGTATTTTTCGAGTACCGTTCTGTTTTTATTTTTATCGGTTGGTTTTGGGGCTAATAGTTCAGCCTGCCAGCTTTGCCAGTCTTGTTGGTTGGCAAAAACACCTTCACCATCATATTCACGAATGAATTCAATGGCTGCCAAATTCAAAACTTTTTGATTACGTTTCTCACTATCTGACTGATAGTTAAAGTACAGAATTAGCTCTTCATTATCCTCGACTTGTCGTATTGAAACAGGCTGGTTTTCATCTAGAATAAAACGACGCTCTTTGTCACTGGCTTCTTTCTTATTGTTTTGTTCGGTACTGGCTTGTACCAGTTCAAAACGAATGGTTTTTTTGTTGTTATTATTAGCAGTGCCATCACCTATCTTAAAGGCATAGTTGCTAAAGCTTTCCGCACTTTTAATATAATACTGGTCAGCATTTGCCCAATGGAGTTTTACTTCCTCCCCATTCATAGGCAGTGGTGAATAGGTTTCCTGCTTGTAACGGCGTAGTGACATAAAATCACCGCCATCATAATAACGACTAAAGAAGGTCGTTAGCTGGGAGAATATTTCAGCTTCGTCTTTTTCTAAACTGTCATTTGCACCATCACCCAATAGCGCTTGAAGCTCTTGCACCTTGGGGGAATCATCAGGGTTCATCCCCAAATCTTGAGCACTTTTTATTGCATCATCGAGTTCTTTTTGTTTATCCGATGCTTTACCCCCTGCTTGCAAGGTGTCTCGAATTGTGGGTAATAAATCATTGTTTAAGAAGCTTTCTATTTCAGTATGCTTGGCATTCATAATGCGATAGATACCAAAATCCAGATCGGCTTGATCCATCATAAAAAGTTCTTTTAGTGTTGCAACAAGCTGCTGCTGTTTATCGCTGGTTTTGCTCATATTATTACCGTTAATTTGTTTTTTACCACTAAACACACGAACAACACGAAAAGGAAAAACTTGGCGAAGCCAAGCAAGTTTTAGTGTATTTCGTGTGTTTAGTGGTAAATTTATGTTCTGTTCGTTTGTTAATGGTTAAATAATAACTCGTTTTATTTGTGTCTTGGGATAATGCCCGAAGTTTACTAATAAACCTAAACGTAAACCTGAAGCTTTTAGGTAATTGTGTAACTGCGCTTCATGTGATTTTGCTATTTCCTTGACAGCCTTTAGTTCAAGAATAATTTTGCCATAACAGATAAAATCTGGCTGGTATGTTTGCCTTATCTGTCTGCCTTTGTAGCATAATGATAATACTTGCTGGGAAGCAAAAGGTATCTCTCTTGATTTAAATTCTTCTTCCAAACACTCTTGGTAGACTGCTTCCAAGAAACCACAACCCATTTCACGATATACATCAAAAATAGCACCCTGCAACGCATAAACCTCATCCTTGTAAAGCAACGTCTCATTCATTATTTAGAGTGACCTGAAAAATATTTAAACCACGAAATACACGAAAGTTTGCTTAACCTCGCCACCTTACTTTCTTTTATTTTCGTGTCGTTCGTGTGTTTCGTGGTTAAATTCATGTTTCACTTTGCCACAACGACACGAGGCATTAGCGCCATACGGTTTAATCGTCTAGCGAATTTTTTATCATCAAATGTCGTCATGCTGTCACATTGGTGATAACTGGCATGATGTAGTGCATCAGCAAAATCTAAGCCTTCTTTCAAGCTTAATACGGCTCTTTCAACCAAGTCTTTATCTTCAATTTCGATATTAGGTAAAGAGAGTAGATGTTGAAATACTGGCTGAATATCCACAGGGGTAAACTGATAAAAGCCTCGCATAACCCATTCAAACTCAAGTAACACGGTTTTACAGACCATCAGTTTTTTTCCTGACTCGATGAGTTTTTTAGCAATAAGATGTTGTTTTTGCGCTTCTTTATCAGCTTTATCTTCAATGTAGTATCGAGCCAAGATATTCGTATCTAAACCAATCATGCTTTTAGTAATTCGGCAGGGTCAAAATCAACGGGCACTGATTTTTTCTGACTTTTTAGCATACCGAAGCCACTCTTTTTAATCTCAACAGGTGTATTTTCAACCCTCATTTCTACATGATTACCAATCACTTCAAATGATATTTGACTGCCTTTTCTAATGCCTAACTGCTGACGCACTAATTTAGGGATTGTTACCTGCCCCTTGCTGGTTACTGATGTTTGATGCATTTTCTTTTCCTGTAAAAGTAATACCTAGTAAGAATATCAAAAAATCTTAATTTTAACAACTCAACAAATGGCTTCAATTTACCAGCATCTATCGGGGTGAATCTCAAATAATCTCCCATCGAATTAAAAACAAATGGTGAGTGCTGGTCTTTTGCATTAATCTTTTTTCTAGCCCTGCGATTAGCTCATCGCGCTTGTCTTCAATCGCATCTTCTACATCAAAGATGTCTCTACGTTGATTTCTCTTTTGTTTTTCTAACTTCTTGATTTTGGTTTGCCATTCTTTTTGTTCTTCAAGGCTTTGAGCTTGTCGTGATTGGCGTTTGGCATCTCTGATTTTTAGTTTGGTATCGTCCAATGCTTTTTCTGATGAGAGAATCTGATCTTCTGCCCATGCTTCGAGTTTTTCTCTGGCTTGCTCAAAGTATTTATTGTTTTCTTCTAATGCTTGATTGAGCTTGGCTTTAATTTGTTGTTTGGCATTTTCTTTTAATACTTCAGGTGGTTCATCACTAACGCTACCTTGCGTCGTAGCCGAAAGATTAAAAAGTTGTTCACAGAGTTCTTGATCAAGCAGTTCACCTGTATGGGTTTGTGCAGTAAATACAAGATGCTCTTCATCCTGAAAGCTTTTTAGTTCGAGTTGATTGAGTTCTAGCCAACCTGATTTTGTGGGTAGACTTTCTAGTGCTGATACTTTGTAAGTGTGATTGCTTAAATCAAAGGTAACATTGGCAACGGGTGTGTTTAACCTTCGTCCTTTATCTAGCACATATTCACCCAATGGATGATTCATGCGGTAGATTTGAACATCTGCCGTTTGGTCTACGCCTTTACGTTTGAGTCGGTATTTACCTGCGGGTGAGGTTTCTATGGGTTTAGCTAAATCAAATACTAGCTTGTCATTATCAAATTTAGCGGCTTGTGCCAGTAGGTGCTGCGTGAGCTGCCAAAATAATCGGCTGATTATATCTAAGCGTTCTTCTGCTTTTTGTTTACGAATTTTTAGTAGTTCATGGATTTGCTGGTCGAAGTTTTCAAATAGCTTGGCTTCTGTTTCTGCCATGCGTTTGGTGATGGTTTCATCCAGCTCTTTTTGCAACTCATCAAATGCGTTGTTTATTTCTATCGGTGTACGACATTGATCGTAGATTGCAATAATACGCTTTTCAAAATCAATTCCTGATTCAATACGCCCTAGTATTTCATCTGACGAACCAAATAAACCATCAAATAGCTGAAACTTATCAGTGAGTATTTCCAGCACTCGTCCATCGGCTTCATTCTTTTTATTAAGGAAATTGATGACCACTACATCAAACTTTTGACCGTAACGATGACAACGACCAATGCGCTGTTCTACTCGTTGCGGGTTCCACGGTAAATCATAGTTTACAACTAGATTACAGAATTGCAGGTTGACACCTTCGGCAGCTGCTTCGGTTGCTATGAGTATTTCTGCATCATCTCTAAAGTTGTCGATAATAGCTGAGCGTTTGTCTATGGCTAATGAGCCTGTAACTTTGTATGTGCCTTTATTTTCTTTAATCCAGTTTTGATATACCGCTTTTTGAGTTTGGGTGTTATTGCTACCACTGAAGGTGATGACTTTGCCAGCGTAGCCGTGACGTTCTAAATATTGTGCTAGATAAGCTTGAGTACGTGTTGATTCTGTAAAAATAACAACTTTGCGCGGTGAACCCATTTCTTGCATTTTTTCAAAGCCAATATCCAAGGCTTTACACAGCGCATGGGATTTTTCGTCTTCTTTGATGCTGTAGGCAAGTTCTAGATATTGTTCTAGCTCTGCAATTTCACCTTTGAGCAAGGTCATGTCTACTTCAATTTTGGGCGCTTCTTCCTTCTCTTTTTCTTGGTCTGCTATTTGTTGAAGCTCATCTTCTAGCTCATATTCAAGGTCTTCATCATCAATGAGTCGTCCAATCCAATCATCTTCTATCTCTTGTTCTTCTAAGAGTTTATTAAGACGCTCTAGCATCCCTTCTAAGGTTTTAATGACTGCTGGGGTAGATGAGGCTAGTAATTTACGAATAACCAACGAAACAAGGTGTTTTTGGCGATATGGGAGTGCGTATGAGTTTTCTCTTTGCAAAAAGGCAGAGATGAGATTGTAAAATCTAACTTCTTCAGGTGATGGTGTAAATGGAATGGTGACTGCAATACGTTTTGTGTATTTAATGTATTCCAAAACATGACGACGCAATGTTCTTTGGCAGAATTCTTTTAAACGATATTTTAAGGCTTCAATATCATTGCCATCACGCATAAATTGAGAACGAAAACTGGTTATATCGCCAAACAGATGCTCATCAATAATGGTGCTTAAACCAAAAAGTTCCAGCAAGCTATTTTGCAAAGGTGTTGCCGTGAGTAAAAGCTTTTTACTACCGGCGAAAGTTCTTTTAACGGCTTGCCCTGTTTGATGGCTTTCTCGATGTGCATTTCTAAGTTTGTGGGCTTCATCAATCACCACTAAATCCCAAGGGATTGTAACTAGGTGCTTCTCAATACTGGTGACATAGTTGAAAGATATGATGTTTATTACATCTTCTCTTAGTGGAGAATGAATACCCTTCTTTTGAAGCATCTGGTAAGTTTTAGCATCCAACACTCGCACAGGAAGGTTAAACTTTTCTGTTAATTCATTCGCCCATTGTTTTCGCAAAGATGCGGGGCAGATAATGATGATATTTCTTTTGCGCTCTGCCCATAGTTGACTCATCACCAAAGCAGCTTCAATGGTTTTACCTAACCCCACTTCATCTGCCATCAAAACGCCTTTATTTAAAGGGTTTTGTAGTGCAAACAATGCAGCATCAATTTGATGCGGATTTAGATCAACCGATGAATTGAAAAGGGATTGGGAGAGTCTATCAATATCACCACCACGTCTTCTTCGTGTGAGTTCGTATGCGTAGTATTTAGCGTGATAGTCTGTGATCATTTGCTATAAGTAATTTATATAGAATTGATGCGTACTGTAGCACATTGATAATATTTGTGATTTGCATATTAAGACTCTGACTTCTCTTATAATACTTCAATATGCTTTTAAGCTTGTTTTAAAGGAATATTCTTATTTTGATGATTTAGTTATAACATTACAATTTATTGGTCAACTCTGGTAAACCTAAGTTCTCAATAGCTTTGTTTTCTTTGAGAATCTTTGAACCCACCCCGAAAGGTGGGAGTAATGTATATAGTCTGTTAGAGATTATCCGCATACATTTAATTCAAAAGGATAAATTCTTTTGCCTGTCAGTTTTGTTTATCGCCTTGTTCCAATGCTGTTTGTGGGTATCTTGTAGTAGGGGTGGAATAGGTACTGGAATAGGCGAGGTAAAAGAATAAGGTAAACCTTCTTTGCACTAATATTTACCTATCATTTCTTTGACTACAGAATATTGTAAACTCTTTGGTATTGGCTTATTTTCTGCAACTTTCACGGTTCTTACATTGGCTTTTATGTGATTAAGCTTACTTAGAGGCAATCGGTCTAATCTTAGTTTGTTCGTTGGCTCTTTCATTGATTCCATTACCGTATAAAACTGCCTAGCAAACTTTGATTTTTTCCCTACAACAAATCTACCTTTGGTTTTTGGCTTACCAATAAATCTTTTTACATTGCAATAATATGGGAGCTTTACCCCTGCATATTCTCCTTCAGATATCATAAACGTAATATGTAATTTTGATGCTTTTGCAAACATTACCCTAGTCTCCCATTTTAAAATTTTAAATTGATATGTGCCTTCAGGAATAAGTGGTTCTGGATCACTTAACAAATGTTGAATCGGTGGCATATCTTGATTTCTCATAACCTTCTCCTTTAGTTTCTTACATCTCACCTGTATGTGTAATCGTTCTTTTAAGTAAGAACTCTGCAAGTCCCGATAATGGATAAGCTATACGTCGTGAAACTTTTGTGTAAGGTAGGTTATACCTGCCACTCGTGCGCCACACTGCGAGCGTATTTATGGATGTATCTAATATTTTACCTGTTTGTTCTGGATTAATGTTTACTGGCTGTGTTTTTAGACCAAGTGCTTTTGTGATTTCAGCTTTCTTTTGATCAAGCTGTTCTTGTGTGAATTGCATTGTATTACCCCATTAAGTTAAAAGTATTTTGATAATTCGAGCTATTGCTTGAACTAGCTAGGGGCAATTAAACACTTATTTTTGTGTTTATCTAAAAGATGTGACTAAATGTAATTAAATGTGTTTGAATGTAAAAATATTATTTTAATTTATTAATAATTGTTTTATATGTCCGTTTTAAACTCCCACCTGAATAACTTGTTCCTTCAATATTTAGGCCAGTTATTGGATCGTTTAACTTAGTTTTATCAAATTCAAAACCTATAGAATTCTTATTTTTTAGAATCCAGATTTCAAACTCAATATACCCCGAAGGAAGTCTTTTATTACTTTCATTTCGCCAAAAAGCTTTTAAAGAATCGACTAAAAAGCTAATCCGTGCTGTATTTTTCCATGCCTTATTCCATGAGGGCTCTTCCATTGTATTTATATTGTGTGAAACAAGAGCAGGAGTAGCGACCCCAACACCTTCAATATCCCGTATCCAGAGATCAAACCTTACACGTTCGATATACAGCTCTTCGATTTTAGGTTGATACGGTTTTGTAGGTATATATTCAAATGGCTCTACGTTTCTTGAAAATAATTTTGCCCCTTCACAATCAAAATAATAATTTTCAAACCCTTTGATCTTATCCAAATCAGCAACTAAACTTCCACACTCTTCCCAGCCTAAGCCTTCTATGGAAATTACACCTTTATTCTCTCTATTATGTGCTAGGTTGCTAATATAATCTGCACCTTCGCCACAATCAGATAGAGTTAGATTAAAAAACCCCGTATAGCAATTTATTTCATAGCCAATGGGTGTAGCAATAGTGCCCTTACCTTCTACATAGGTTGTTTCAATCAACTCAACTAATAAGGGGAGGTTTCTAGCATAGCAATGAAATTCAATCGTATTATCATTGGATAAGGCTTTGAGCAAATCAATTTTGCTTAAGTTTTTACCCAATTTACATTGGGCGTTAGCCAGTGCTTGATCTAAGGAATATTTACCATCAAAAAGCTGTTGTTTATTGCTTTTGTTGAGTGTCATTCGCTAATTTTACCCTATTCTTAATAGAAACAACTTCTGCTTTTTGCTTTCCTGCATTCATCATTGCACTTGTCGCTTTTTCCATTGATTCACGTACAGGGTCATTGTTTAATCTTGCATATATAGCAGTCGTGCTTACATTCTTATGTGCAAGTGTTTTGCCTATGATTGGTAAGCTAGCGCCTGTAGTGGCCTGCCAGCTACCAAGTGAACGCCTTAAATCATGCAATCGTAAATCTTTAATACCAGCGCGCTCTTTTATGCGCATCCATCCCTTTTTAGGTTCTACTAAATGTCCTGTTTTACCTGTACCAGAAAATACATAATTACTGTCTTGCGAGGCTTTCCTCTGTTCAAGTATCTGCATGGCTGACTTTATTAGTGGCAATGTGTGAGGTGTACCATTCTTAGTATCAGGGATCCGCCATTCTGCACGTTCAAAACTTATTTCATCCCATTGCATTGCAAGAACATTCGAACGCCTTGCACCTGTTAGAAGACTGATAAGAATGTAGTCTCGAATAGTTTCATTCTCTTCTTCTGCAACTGATTTAAAGAAGCTTTGTAGTTCGTCTGGCTGTAGGAATCTATCTCGTGATTCTTCTTTATACTGTTTTATTCGCTGGGCAGGGTTTGTCAAGTTAAATAGTCCCCAGTCTGCAGCCTTATTAAACATTACCTTTAATAGCGCCAACACTCTATTGGCTTGATAATGCCCACTATTCTTCCCTATCTTTGAATGAAGCCCCTTAACATCTTTAATAGTAATTTGTGAAAGCTTTTTATTAGCCCAATGTCTCAAATGATTTTTATAATTTGATTCATCACTTTTCCATGATTTTTTATGTGGTTTAGCATGAGCCTCCATATACTCATCAAAAAGCTCTCTCAATGTAAATTCTGCTCTATCAGCGCGCTTTACATCATTAGGGTTATGACCTTGAGAAATTGAAGCATTAATCACGTTTGCTTTTTTTCTAGCTTGCTCGACAGTCATTGAAGGAAAGTTACCTAACTTTATTCTTTCTGGCCTACCCTTAATCTTGCGGTACACCATAAAAGTATAGGTTCCAGCCTTTGAAATAGTAAGTTTTAGCCCGGTTGTTTCAGAATCATGATAGGTGACTGTTTTAGCTTTTATTGGTAGGGATTCTATCTTACGTTTAGTAAACTTAATTTTATTACTCATGCTTTATCTCTCAGGGTAGCAATATTCACTTTTGCTACCTATTTGCTACCCTAGGAGTGAATTCAGGGTATATTTCAGAAACATATATAAAAGACAACCATAACATAAGTAATTGTTTTGTTAATAGTTATATTAATAAATGCAACTTGGTAAAAGTAGAGAAAACCACAGACCGAGAGACTTGTAATCAGTAGGTCCCGAGTTCGACTCTTGGTTGCGGCACCATATAAAACAAAGGGTTACAGCGTTTTCGTTGTAGCCCTTTTTTAATTCTGTCCACATATTGTCCACGACTCATAATTTAGTCAAAGGGTTGTACTTTATTGCATCTTCTAAGTGGTCAGGAGAAAAGTGACTGTAACGCATAGTCATCGTCAAATTGGCATGTCCTAGAATCCTTTGTAACACAATGATGTTGCCACCATCCATCATAAAGTGACTGGCAAAAGTATGCCTTAGCACATGCGTTAATTGTCCTGCTGGCAATGTAAATTCACATCTTAAAACAGCCTCTTTAAAAGCAGCATAACAAGACTGAAATAGTCGCCCTTCCTTTTCAGGGAAAACCTTTAACAGTTCTGAACTAATGGGAACAGCCTATTCTTTCCACTTTTTGTATCAGTAAAAATCACGCGACCATTTATTACATTATGGCTTGATAGTTTCTCAGCCTCAGACCATCGACACCCTGTTGCCAGACAAATAAGAGATACAAGTTTTACACTCTTATTTTTACTCATATCAAGTTGCATCAATAGTTCTTCAATTCGAGGAATTGTCAAATATGCTAACTCTGTTTCCGATATTTTTAGTTGCTTAATTTCTTTTAAAGGATTCAATCCGTTATATTCTTTTGCTCTGATCAATTCATTAAAAAATGACTTTAAATAAGCAAATTCTCTATTTACTGAATTTCTGGAAAGACCACCTTCCAATCTTGATGCTCTAAAGGCAATCAAATCTGGAGTGGTAAGAGATGAACAGACAGGATC
>JAUTBQ010213564.1:0-21304 GCA_032361185.1 Lepetodrilus ovalis | reverse complement strand
TATTATTATTATATTATTATTATATTATTATTATTATTATCATTATCATTATCATTATCATTATCATTATCATTATCATTATTATTATTATTATTATTATCATTATTATTGTAACACACCACTGCTTCAGGCTCTCTCCCCACGATAAACAGACCAACCACTGAGACATTGCTGAAATACTGTGGAAGATGGTGGCAAGCCCTCAACTCATTTATACTCACTGGAAACACGTCTCCAGTAAAGTGTCCTGTGTGATATGGATAGATGTAAAATTTCACCACAGAAACAATAATGTAACATGTTTCCTAAAGATATAGCATGCTGAAATAAAAGAGGGTGATCTAAAAGATAATATTGTTATTTAATGTAAATAAAGTTCATTACAAAATGGTGTAGATGTCCAAAGTCAACATGATTCACAGACTGAACATCCTCAGATAAGTATAGCTGTCTTATATATTTCAGTCAAATGTCCGTATCTCCAAGCAAACAATGAATACCGATACACACACACATGACATGAATAGAAAATTTAATTTTGAATTCACCCACATCTTCTTTGTACCCTGGGACACAAAACTGCAGAATCATCCATGTTTGACAAGACAACCCTTGGCCAGGAGAAGATGAACAAACAACAACCTTAACGGTACCCCTTATCAGATTTCAAAATGCTGCACAACCATTGAATGTATTGTATGTGTGACCTCACAGAACATGGTGTAACTTCAAGCCATTTCACTTTTCAGTGCGTACATTTCAACACTGACGCGACACATTTTTGTCAAGGTTAAAACATTAGGATTTGTGCATACAAGTTTACACATGAACATTATACATAGCAGGTTAAGTATCAGCATTTATATTCACCTTAGTTTTACTTAAATTAGTATTTTCAGGTGAAGACATAAATTTTCACAATGACCAGTCATATATAAATAATATGTAAATATTAAATCGTATGTGATATGTTTCATCCAAATATGACATAAAATGCTGCTAGAATATTACATGTGTACATATTTTATGGCTTGCACCATATAGGTATGTAATATTTAACCGTTACTTTGTCTACCTGGACTCACGCCATGATGACAAGATAAAACATCTCAAAGATCATACTCTGCACACCACCAGCAATCATATGCCTGTGGTCATGTAATAAATCAATTCTTACCTTAATTAAACACATCCAATAATGAAATGCACACACAGAGACACATGGATGTTCCGCGATGGTCCTCTCTCAGCCGGAATGCTACCTGCTAACGAGAGAGCTTGACACAGGTGTATCCAGGTAAGAAAATCTGCGCGTAGTCTGAGGCCAAGCGCTTTCTATAGAGGGGGGACCCTTTAAGTGACAGCTACCTGTCAGTGATAGTAGCGAGACCGTGGCGCATGGCGACGACGACGCTGTATAGGATACAATAACTCTCTTCAGTTCCCTAGCCTACGCTAAATAAACCTCATCAAACTGTGTCCGTTCATCGCTATATAGATGTAGCACTAACGTAAATTAATCTGGCTTTTGTACCTGTAGCTATTTACTAAGAGTACTAATAGTCGATGTAAGCTGTTTTTTCTTTTATTTTGAACTCGGTACGATGACCAACTTGCATAAAAAGAACAATGTTAATGAATATGTACCGATGACCAACATACTTGAAAAGGAACTATGTTAATGAAAATTACATCTGGATTGTTATACGAATCAATCTCGGCAATGCATGTTTTAGCTTGATTAGTCGCGACAATTGTTAGGAAATATGACGAGGAAATTAAAAATAGATGATGCTGAGAGTAGGGTTGGTTGAACACGATGGTATTTATGGAGGTATTCATGTATACACACCAACATGTCGCCATAATATCCCAGCTTTATTATCAAACAAGCTATAGATTTCCTCTCCTATGTGAAAGTCCTCCTCTTTTCAGCCCATGCACATGAGCTGGTGAAAGGACTTCCATTGAAAGAGTGGTTCCATTTGGGTGGCGTTTACTGAAGAAAAATGAGAGCGGACGGGTGAATAGCGAAGCGGACATTAGTCTGGCATGGTCATGCCTTATACTAGGGATCCCTTGGCTGTTTCCCGTGGGCATGGGAAAATACACACTATGTTCCGACTGCGATATTACCCAGCGGGTACAAACGATTATGTCCAATCACGTTGGCTACCTGAGCTCTTCACCAATGTTTGTAGTAAACATCTTTGCATGCGCTATGTGCTTACACCATTGACTCCATATAATAGAACTGCTTAGTATAATATAAACTATTTCTAAATGTCTCAAGATTGTTTCCACTTTTTCAATTTTGCCACCAGTCTGGATGCATTTTTAGTGATGGGAAATACCTTGTGTTTGTTCATTGCTACAAAATACAAAATAAAATGACGATGTAGAGTGAAAAATGGGACATTAATGGATAATAAAGAAATATGAATTGTTGTTTTCACGAATCAGTGGATTTGGTTTTATGATCGATTAGTCTGCAGCTTGATTAGGAATTGCTTTGCATTAATATTGAATTTAAAAACACTTTTTTCAATAAACCCTCTTTATAAAAATTGATGGTACTATTAAAACTACAAGGATGTTATTAATGTGTTAATAATGATGTATCCTTCAAAACCATAAATGCATTGTACGAAAACACATTTTGTTTCCTTTTTTCTCTTGTAATGATAACATATAGGAACAAGGCAGATAATGTTGTGAGGTGGAATTAATGACAACGCATTAGTATTGTTAGATGGTAGGTTTTTGTCAATTTTATGTCAATTTGGGACAGATTCACACAATACGTGCATACAACATATGTTTTTGCCAAAAACCATTATAGTCCTAATGCCAGTTTTATTATCCATGACATCATCTATAAAAAAAACCTAAATAAGCATCTGAGTTTAACAACAATGATAGCCTAGAAAAGCTGACATTTTATAATTATATTATTTAATAAATTATCGTAATATTTTGTAGGAAACCCATAGTTTAGTAAGAAATATGTCTATTTACTCTGCCATGTTATACAGTGGACCCCCATTTATCCAGACTGGATATTCGATCCCCTCACTATCCGCACAGTTTTTACTGGGAACCATATATCCGTCTTCCTATGTAAAATGACTCACACATCATAAAATTCAATTATTTGCACGATTTTACCAGGAACGCAACCGTCCGGATAAATGGGGTCGACTGTACAAAACATATACCAGACAAACAAATACAGTAATCAAACATACAAGTGTGCTATTTTATATGTTCCACCTTAGCAGGTAGGTAATTGAGATTAGTACAATTTATAAATACTGCTTTTGAGCTACAAGCAATGAAATAAAATAAAATAAAATATGGGTTAACACATCATACACAATGCTAGTTGCCAATAAAAATTGACCTGAAAATTTGAGCATAGTATGGCCCAAATCTATAAAATATTATCACTTAATTAACATACATATCGGTCTGTTATTTCTCGAGGGAAAATGAATGGTACTGCGATATTAATGACAGATATTTATATGATAAAGTGGAATTAGATAGACAAAGGTGAAGTAGGTACAGGAGATACCTATATACTTTTCTCACAGCCTGATGAACAATTTCCAATGAAGTGGAACGTACAACTACTGAACGACTATTGTTGAGAATGTCCCATAATATATTAATGGGAATATGATTTGTAAAATACATTAATAAGTGTATTAGTATTCATCCGTGTAATGCATTATGGGTGAACTCTGTGAAGACATTGAGACAAATCTATACGTATACCGTATACCGTATACAGTACCTGTACTGTCAACGTTATAGATAAGTAAACATACTCCTGCACGTAGGAAAACATCACATCATCTAGTTAGCTAGAGTACTGGTATTGTCACAGTTCTACAAGCTCAATTTCTGATATAATGATGCTTCATGTTTCAGTGATGTACTTTCAGCTGGTTTCAGCTTTTTTTAATTTTGTTTTTTAAACAATATTTATTTGAGAAAACTTCCGGGATTCACGAACAGCCAACTTAATGGCTATCTGAACACATCAAGAAAGCACTATAAGTAAAGAAAGCATGCCAGTATATCAGTACATTAATTAACATTCATGTGTAAAATCCAATATTATTGAACTATT
The DNA here is from genome assembly GCA_032361185.1 of Lepetodrilus ovalis. Classification (NCBI taxonomy): domain Eukaryota; kingdom Metazoa; phylum Mollusca; class Gastropoda; order Lepetellida; family Lepetodrilidae; genus Lepetodrilus; species Lepetodrilus ovalis. The sequence continues at coordinate 17,166 of JAUTBQ010213564.1, read as the reverse complement.
GACTATAGGACAAAAATATCATTGCCATATATTTCTAATTTTTTTTGGTTGTAAATCAACCATTTTCAATATTTAGAATATTTGTCATTATTCAACCTTTGACCTGTTTCATGCCCACCCCCCCTGAGGCAGTTTCTTCATTATGAATTGTAATTTTCATTAATTCACTGACATGCTTCCATGAATGATATTAACCATGCTTCAGTAGTTCAGACAACAAAGTCCTGAAATTGACTATTATTTACACGGACAAATGACAAATTGGCTGACCACGCATCCCATGTCCCTGGCGCCATCCACGTGTCGTCGTGGGATCCACATCCTTCTCCCCACCCCCCACCCCCTACACCAACCCGCAGGTTGGATGCTCTGTTTACCTGTAGCAAGATTTCTACCTCGCGTGCTTCAGTAAACAGATGAAATTACACCTATGGTCCCCTGATTATTAAAGCCCAAGTGTCTACTGGTGTTGCACGGTCCCCCTGAACAAGTTAATGGAATTCTTGACCAATTGGGGATTATTTTGTCTGGACTAGACCAAACTGTCCACAAACTCTTCGTGGAAGGTAATTATGGAAACGGATATCTTTTACTGAAAAAATATATCTTTGTAGCATTGAATTCCCTTCTCACATGGTCTGAGGACTTGATGATGACACTATTAGATTAACCTTCTACATGCCAAAGCCAACCAGAGATACCCTATAGGCAGTGATCAGTGAGATAAGAAGAAAAAAAGTACTGTAAATCATAAAACTTTAGCGTGTGTCATTAAACTTTAGCGTGTGTCATTAAACTTTAGCGTCCAATGGATTATCGACCTATTAATGTCATAAAATGTTAACAATCTTGTTCATATGCATACATCTATGGAACAGTCTTTTAAAAAAGTATTAGTGAATTAAATGTTAACATCTAAGAGCAACTTGTTAAATTTGTTAAAGTTTTATGCTCACTAACTTTTTATGATTTACAGTATTTCATCTGTTTACGTTTTAGCAAGACAATGTGATTAGGAATACATACGGTATTACTTGTTTCACTGCATGATTTCTATTTATTATCTTTATGCTTCGTCTTTCAAAAGAAAGAATCCATAACATGTTGAGATTTCATTAAGCACTGAAAATATTCTTACGGTATATGGAAACTGCAGTTAAGCAATTTTGGCAATAATGTCATCATAACGACAATTTTGAACCAGTTCTTGAAACCATTATACAAATTGAATAGCATTGTATGAATGCTTCAATTGTTTAGGTTGTCAGTAAACTATTTAATAATACATGTACGTAATCTTTAATATTGGATTTCTTGAAAGCAGTTGCAACAATGGTGAATCAATGGATATTTAATGCTCTGTTGACTTTAATATCATGATGCACGTTAAATATGTTACGAAAAGTATTAGCAAACATTGTAACACTTGCTACCAAAGTTTGCATGCACATTTCTATTGATCTATTAACCAACATTTTCTCAATCATTATCAATTGATCATCTCTGTTTTTCTCCTGGAGGATGAAGAATACCGTAATTCTCCTAATAGTTTGAACACTCTAATTATTCGGACACATAAATTAATCGTTGAAAAAAATAAAATTCTGTCCCTAATTATATGGAAATTACCTTTTTTTGAAATCTTTATTTTCTAATTATTCGAACAGCTAAAAATTTAATTATTTTTACCTGTTCGAATTAATAGAGTAATTATGGTAAGACAGAAAAAAGTGTGTGTGTGTGTGTGTGTGTGTGTGTGCGTGTGTTTGTGTGTGTGTGTGCGCGCGCTTGTGTGTGTGTGTGTGTGTGTGTGTGTGTATGTGCGTATGTGAGTAGGTAAACAGCCCTTAGTGCTGGACATACGACTGTTAGATGTTGGAGTACCCGTATGAAAGGCTCTTATCGTATAAATTAAACTTAGCTATCGGCGGAATGTCGGGACTGGTAAATAAACAGTGTACGTGTATCAGTGGAGAAGCAACATATTTATATCTTTGGTCTTCAGCTTCATTGAACTCGAATGTTTGCATACTGTAGGCAATAAATAGCAATCCACTTTATGGCAGGTAAATAGCACTTGAACAATTAATTGTCCATTGTATATTTCTGTATGTATTCTTAGTGAGCAACATGAACCTGTAGTAGGGTATGTAGTATGTAATGTTAGCAGCTAATTAGAAACAGTGACTGCAATATATTAAATATACATGTAATTGTATGAAAGGCTATACTTATAGTATGCATGTCATTTGATCAATAGTATACTAGTATTCTAACTCATCTATTTGTTTTATTAACACCTGTCATAAATAAGTTAATTGGTCTCTCATTTTTCATGTCATCAACAGTAAACTATAGAGATCATTATCCCTTCCTGTGACCCTTTTATTTATACAAACGGAAATGTGACCATGTGGCAGTCAGGCCACCGGGCCACCAGGCTTAGAAACCAGGTACTTCCGGAATAAGCCATATTAAGTCACACATTATTAGTATATAAATTAAATTGGCAAACATCCACGTAGTAACTATTCCCTTCGATGTATAAAGCTTGTATGAATGTCATTACAGAAACAGGACACTGGGTGCACCTCAGGCTAAACGTATTTAACAGAAAACATGTACTTCTGATTACACTGAGATTCTCACTACATAGTCTGTAACGTTCCTCAAGTCGCTACGAGGTACAGGCGCCAGCGTCTAAACAGGCCCGTGTATGTTTAACGCCAGTGTAAATAACAAGCGGGCCTCGCGAGCTGAAAGCTGGAGGATTGAGCTGTGGACGCCAGGCGAGTGTACATTACACCCTGTCTGCGTAACGCTGTGATAGTATGTAGCTCTGGTAATAAACTGTAGTCATGTACAGAGATCTCCGATCGATATCCACACACACATATATTGCCGTGCATTAGCGCTAACAGAGGACGGAGTATAGTCCCAGCTTGTATTACACAGTCTGCGAGATTTTCGATCACGCGTGGAGTCTGCTGCTACTCCTTAATTACCCTGGAGAATAATCAACCAAAATATGTGTAGATTTACTTCAAGAGCGGATATACCGTTAGTACAATCGAGGGAATAGATAAACCCATTTAAATTGTTTTCCTTCTTATCGGATTAGCAGATCTATTGTTGGTGTATTGCAATGAATACGACATTTGGATCGATCCTCCGGCACGAGTTATTGATGACACTATATTAATTGACTTGCTTGAAAATAGATCTAACTTTGCTGACACACGCGGTCTTAGGTTTAGATATTTTGTCAAATCCATAAATCACCTCCATCGAAAGTTCTCCCATAAAACATGCTTTATTGAAGTTTTCACTATTCCTCATCATCTGCGGTAGTGGTTTGATGCTACTATATGAGGTATTGATCTTAACATATTCACTAGTTCCGTTCCGTTTCAAATAAACGTGTATTGTTTAATGTTGTTGTTTTATTCGCTCTAACCGACATGACAAGTAGGGAATGTATCATTATATTCAGCCCACATATTCCCATAACATACAAAGTGCGTACTATACATGGGAAAGTACGGTAACTGACTGTTAGTGATTCCGCCCGAGGCTCGTTCATCCATGTATATTGATCCAGTCAGCGTACTGTGATAAATAGGCCCATAGGAATACATCGTCAAGAGGCTTCTCAGAGGACAGGGGCTTTCATGAGCAGAGGTCTTCAATACATTATGATTAATACCTAGTGGTGTGCATATAATAAATGTCCTTATGGTATACATTACTGCTTACTAATGGGCCGTTTATATAAAAAAAGATGTCACTTCACAACACAATATATATATATATATATACATGTATATATATTTACGCTATGCACCCTTCAGGCTTGAGAGTATACTAGACTGTATAAGAGAATACAAGACGAGAGAAACAGACATATTAGTGTGCCCATGAGAGTATTGTGTGGATGTTTGCAACAAACATGAATACGTGGGTTAGTTATTTGCTTGCATAATGTATAAGAGAACAGTGTCCATAACAATAAATATACATGATGCAAACATCTTAAAGTTTAAAAGCAATTATCGCTGTAACTGATTGCCATCTGGAACATCTATTGTCGCACCAGTGTCTTGTTACACGGAGAGCTGTATAGATCCTCCCATAGCAGCGTGAGACAGAGCCTCACTATTTTTCTTTATAGTGTGTATGGGCCTATAGATAATGTATATTGTTACAGGCATACTCTGGCATATATTAACAACCTTTAGAAAGCATTTCAACATCATTCCAGAGTTAAACAATTACTCTCATTGATATAACATTGACTTTTTAAACCTGAAGATACGTTGTGTAAAACCACTTGACATTTGGCATTATAAAACATGCTGGCGCGATGTATGAGAGTATTTATTTTCTTTCTATAACACACAGACCTCGAAGCATGCGTGGTATTCCGAGACAAGGGATCGGTCCACGGAAATAAAGATGGTCGGCTTCATGCAAGTCGACAGCAAATTATAAATAAAAAAGCTGGACTGTAACAACACCACTAATCAGCTGTAACCAACTACCTCTTGCCAGGCAGGCTGGCTCTTCTCGTGTCAGTTTGCAGTCCGAGGGGAGGTCTTCTGACATGATGCATTCACTGTGTGTGCCATTCAGTTAGAGGAGATGCTGGCGGCGGGCCAGGTACTTCTAGGTGTATTGCGCCAGGTAAACAAACACCACCAAGTGAGGAAAGCCAAACCGACCCACTAATGTATTTGATGTTGAAAGAAGGAGAGCTGTTCTACAGACCATCAACGTTTTACTTCTCGACAACATACTGCACGATGAACTGGGTCTAATGTTAAATGTCCTTCCATGAAGATATATTTAATTATGTCATGTTCTAGAAACCTTGAAAGAGAATGAAACATGGATTTATTTTTTAAGATATTTTTTTAGGAATGCTGTTCCGCTTATTTGTTTTCTAGTTTTCTGGAACACGAGAAGTCACTTTACAGATCTGTGAATTCCAAATATCCACCACGTGTAATAACTGTTCTAAAGCTGACGACTTCTGGTTTAAAACAATAAATATAAAAAGAGGAATGTCTCGTCTAAATGCTTGCCAAAAATTGGAAGTAGTAAACCATGTTTTAGCCTTAGAAGATGTCTAGACGAAGTGGTATTTCAAAACGGAGATCGTCATAAAAAGTGTGCAAGTCTTTGGTCATTGCATAAAAAAAATAAAAATATAGATAGCGAAATTTTGGAATTGCTAGTATTTGATGAACTATTATCTTATTTCTTGATGTCGTGCAGCACAATAGATTTGACTACGTATAACTAGTAAAAGGAACATGAAGTTGTTAAATATAATGTAACCGAATGTTGCACAAACTTGCCGTGTTCATGGCTATCGCGGATTAGCCCAAACATACATAGACAACGTTGTTGATGATTGCTCGAGATGAATGTTCGTGGGAGAAATAAAATGACAAAAAAGCAACCGAGAGCAGCTGTTATCATAACTTCTATAGCCCCTAAACTATTCCTCGCCCTTCCCACTTATTATCCCAAAACCTGCTGACCCTGCCCTCCGACCCCAATTTCAGGGTCACTGATTATAGAGGCCATGATAAAGGGGATCAAGTTGTTCTATGCGCCTATCATTTCTCGTTGAAGGTATTTAGTCTCCGCATTAACGAGGTGCTCCCGCCTGGGTGAGGTGCTAAACGGGTCTGCAGTAGGGGAACATTCACTCGCTAAGTATTGTTCAAAGTCCGTTGTGTCAGATGGGCTGGGAAGCTATTTACTTCACTAGATAGATTTACAACGCGATGAGTAAGGATAACACATGCTTTGTGACCTCTATACACGGGATAGCGTAGTAGTGTCTGTATTGTTTGCTTGCTGACGTCCTACTTGATCACAGTGGTATAAAAACACTATCTTTTCTGGTAGATAGCTGGTCATCGTCTGGATCAGACCTTTCATCAATTTAAATATATTTTTGCCAGGCACGTTGTTAAACATTATTATGTTTAATTGCATAATATATTGCATGCATATGTTATTCAGTGTATATATATCGTACAACACTGTAGTTACAGACAGTGGTAAATGTATAGAAGGAATTTGGTCTATAATAGCCATAACGTGACAATCTAATCTGGAAGCATATGTTCTGTCATTATAACAGTGCATTGTTTGATCCTGGAACATCCATAATGTTGATCATATTTCAAGGTGACTTTTCAGCACATCTAATTCTATTCTACATTGAGATGAGCCTTACAACAGCGACTAAGCCGGTAAAACAGAGATAAGTAAGGTTGAAGACAGGCGTTGGTTGTTGTGTAAGAGGATTACATCTTTCTTTTTACCTCCCGGGCGTAATCTTCCGCCTGACAACACACTGTGACGTATTCATCCGCGGATCACTCCCACCATGCTGGTGAGGCTGTCGGGATTTCGTCGAGCTAAAAGGAATTTACCACGTAGTGTGTTTCCCCCTCACCTCTCAGCAGCATATTGTGAGCGTAAATCCCGTTTATCATTTTGAACCAAGCCGCATATATGTGGGATTTTTTGCGGGCTCATATTATGGTATCTTTTCTTAGCTTGCATCATGATATTAGAATCTGCTTTACATGTACCACATGTGATATTTTTAACGTATTGCATATACAAAAATTCCATCAATGTGCCAAGCCGCGAAAGTGATCTTTTAAGAATTCCACTTTACATTCCGTACAACCAGTGGTTCACTGAATGCAATAGTATGATTATCCTGAATAGCACACAAACATATTATATGTAAATTCAAGTAATTATTCAATGTATTCTTCAACTGAATAAATACTCAATCATGAAGCATTGGGTGTATTTTACTAAAATATCGCATCCATTGGAAAAACATGTTTATCAGTAACCATTGCGGTTTTACTCTTAAATGTTATTCTTCTGTGTAAATGCAATTATGATTATGTGTAAGATAGCATACATCTGACATTCGGAAGTAATAAATTCCCTCCAACCTAACTCTGCAAGGACAGGACCATGCGTTTCGCCGCGGTCTGCCTACTATTAATAGCGGAATAAGTCGATCCAAGCTGTTTCTCAATGCTATGATAGAACAAGCACTTGACATAGGCGACCGTCAAAATTGCTATGTCTCTGCTACACCAGCCATTGATCAATGTCAGAACATATTGCGAGTAGAACCCGATCGTTGAGATTTGTCATTGTATTAATGCTCATATGTGTAGTGCATGCAAATAGCGGCTGAAATACGAGATGTCGTTTGGAAAGCCGCATGCTCTGCCATTTAACACCATTTAAAGTGCGTTCCGGGTTTCCCCTTGTGATTTGCATTTAATTGCAGATTATGTATCACATACTGTTGGCCAGAAGCATTGTATTTGATCCGGCTATAACATTGCCTATTTGTTTCTTGTGTATAATTTACATTATCAATATGCTGCCTGCAAAAGTACGCTATTTAGAATATATTCCACATGAAGCTTATTGTTTGGAGTTTGACATGTTAATGTGTGTGTGTGTGTGTGTGTGTGTGTGTGTGTGTGTGTGTGTGTGTGCTATACTAACCATCTCCACTCTAATTGATTGGTAGGCAAATACTACATATATTTACATGAAAGTACCCATTGTCAAACTTCCCCTTTCAATTCCCATAAATACAGACGTGTTCCTCTGTCCATGGCTGTCATCAAGTGGAATGTTGGGAATAGAACATGGTTTGAGACCTGTGACACATTTGATTAAATTGTTGCTGCATAGCCTTCACTGCGCTGTGTATAAAATAAACATGCCATGAATAGATAGATAAATACTGGCCGATATAGGTGGAACACATTGTTGTCTAGTGTACGTGTTGTGTGTACTGTGGGGATACAGATATTCGGTTCACACTGATAGCATCGCATTCCTCCCTGGCAACAGCCAGAGGAAGTTAGTGGTAGATGACGTGTCACCATAATGCATGGGGAACAGAAACAGAACAGGAACAGGACACAAACAGAACAGAAAACCGGGGCATCCTGGTGTCATAGTTGTACACCGAACACCTTTATTATGTGTAGCTAGTTCAGCCGTGACATCTACCCCCCAGGACAATAGAAACCCCCAAATTACAAACTCCATTCACCTCTCATCCCCCTCCCCCTCCCCAGCCTTCTAACCCCTTCATGTCCACATCGACCTCCCCCACCTTTCAACCCCCACCACGCCCAACGCACGCCCACCCTCCTGCTCTATATTCCTGAACCATTCCTACCTGGGGGTTATAAATGTCGACTTATCCCCGCTGATGCTGAGGGTGTAGGGCGCAGTATTTACGACCCTCCTAAATGACACTTGAGATTAACGACCACTTGTTAAAGCTCTTCCCGATAGAAATGGCCTGTTGGCCAATAGGCGGCCACAACAATGGTGTATTTATGTCCGAGTGTGATCGGCGGGGACCTCCTCCTCTTATCGCATCTCATAAACAAAATGGCCGCCGTCGTGTCCCCCATGTGCCAATCTGTTCACTTCCTAATTACAAGGAAATCTACTGGAGACTCGTGGTCGTGACATTTAAGATGAACTCTTGCATACACGTACTGCAAAGATCGCCTGAATGTATCCTATATCCCATCGTTACAGTCTTTAATGCGTTTACAACCAGAGAAGGCAAGATAGATTAGATATGATATGCTAGGTTCAATTGTAAAGACCAATGTGCTTTGTTATCAACAATGACATTAGGAAAATGTTTGCTATTCGGTAACACTTTGCTGGTTATGGATTCATAAACAAGTAGCATACTATGAAGATTTATCTTGTTCGAGTGTATATTGCTAGGTGACACATTATATCTCTTGGCGTGGCGAAGAATAAACGATTACAATAAACGTTCTTTGCGATATCCAGTGTCTTATTTATGTCTTCTCATCTTAGTTCTACCTGCATAACCTGTTGACTAGAGGCGGATCTCCTTTAAAACTGATAACGTATTATCGTGAAAACTTTGTATTAGAACAAATTAAAAATTCATAAACTTTGGCCTGTTGAGGGGGTCCTTTGATAAGACTGTACGGAGAAGCTTAACAACATGTTGTCAACGGAATATTATGGCACATCTTTAAGTACTTATTAACTATTAAAGTTGGTGTGTGTGTACCAAATCCAATATTTTCCTATAACATCAAAAGCCTGAATCACCTTACACGACGCGACTCAACTGGACTGGATAACAGTATGGAATTTATACAGAACAATCTTGATAATCAAGCAAACTAAGTCTATGAAATCGGGTTAATAAGGATAACGTTTAAGCCGCGACACATCCTGAAATCCGATAATGTTGTGTTTAATGCAATGCATTGTCTCAGAGCCCAAACACCATCTGTGTTACCTACCTGGAGCGTACAATACTAACTCACGTTAGGCAAATTACAGCTAATCACACGAATAGCGTAGTCGCCACGCAGTCTTGTAAGACTAGCCGTAATGAAGTGTCTAGTTCGTGTTTAGTGTCATTACCGCAGTTTCAAACAAACATGCTCCAAAAACCGAGCTACCAAAATATCTGGCCGGTCTTTGTCGAGACTTGACACTTCGAGCGGGGAAACAGCCTTTAACACTTGAAGATTTTCCGTCCGAACTTCCGGTGTGACCCAATCAGATAACCACTGAGTGGCGTGTTATAAAGAGTTTATTTATATGTATATCATGTTTCTTATAAATGTCTCGTCTTACATGTAAATATGAGAAGTGTTGATATCAGCGTAGCTCCAACCTCACAATTTAATTCAGAAGTAGCTTACTTTCAGTTTATTTAATATGTTTATGTTCATTATATTATATTGCTGTTTCTGTTGATTCAAGGACAACAAATGTACTAGTATTTATACATACGTACAGTAATTTAGCCTTTTGTAAATGTGCATTGTCATTACCTAGTACTCCATTAATTACTTCTAACAGTGATGGCGGGACTGCGGCCGGAAGTGCAATAATAACTTGGGAATCGTTTCTCGAAACTCTCATATCCACAATGAGACCGTAGGGCTCTCGTAAGTGCTCGACTGTCAGTGCATGTATAACAGATCGCTACGAGCGTGCTTATGGTCTCGTAGTAGATACAACAGCTTCGAGAAATGATACCCGCCATTGCTATCCATTACGAGCCCATCCATTGCTATCCATTACGAGCCCATCCATTGCTATCCATTACGAGCCCATCCATTGCTATCCAATACGAGCCCATCCATTGCTATCCATTACGAGCCCATCCATTGCTATCCATTACGAGCCCATCCATTGCTATCTGAGACACTTGATAACAGCTGGCAAGCATGGACATTGCTATTTCTTTATTGCTCAGTGATGTCTGGTGGTTTTTTTTATCACGATATATTAAAACATGTTTTAAGTGTTAGTGTATACTGCTACATCACACACAACATAACACATTAATGTCAAGAATTCAGTTAATGTGTGAATAGTACATTTGAATTGTAATGTAATAGGCAACATAATGAAACATATTTTTTATTTTTTTATTTTTTTTATAAAATCATATGTCAAATAAAAGTATATCTGCGTATGACAAGCAAACACAAGAAAGTAATTTAATATCTTCATAATGGCCGTTATCTGGTGTTTCAATTTCTCAGTCCCAATCTGTTTCCCCTCCCTCCCCCTATCTCCTAGAGTGCAGAAGCCACACATACCGTGGCACATTGATGGCAAGACAAGTTCCTCCCCAGAAGCCCAGAGTTCTGAACGCTGCCTGTGAATCAATATTGACAAAGGAGATGAGAAGTGTTCGTTGACTCCTCGCTTCCAGTAGATGCGAGGGACGGAGATGAGAGAGGTCGAGCTAGACAGGTTAGGATCGAGTCGCTGTGTGGGAGCTCCCAATGCATTCACTTTACACCATGGCGTATAATATAGTCTACTCCATTTACATACACATGCAGCTTACATTTATGAAGAGATGCATACATGAATATCTATGCTTGTATTTGTAGCCATAGACAGTAATGAGCCCTATAAGAATTGGTGGTGTTTTGCATAGAACTTGCAATACGTCTTCTTGGTACGTATGTTATATTCATTGGAAATAAATACGGACAAATCTGTGGTTTCACTCAATTACACAAATAGTAGCTATACACTTATACAGAAGGGCATGTGATAAACCTGAATTTATATGGGAGCGGTTTTTTCTTCTTGTATCGATTTAAACAGTAGGTGCACTTAGTACATAGGTTACATTGTACGATACATATGTCAGATATATCTGATAATGTGATATGAGACCAGCCTTGAGATCGACAGAAGGCAAGGCGGCGCTAATTGATCCGCTTAGCGCTGTCAGTGTTCATATCCAGACATAAAAGAGCACTAACTATAGAACGAGTGACATAAAGAATCAAGAAAACAATCCATACACGACCGCCCATTGGGGTATACCATTGAATATAGAACTACAATAGAAACGTGTACCTAATACACCAAAGTGCAGGAGTGCAGTTGAACCTCGATTGTCATAATGTACGTGGTCAAACTCACGAACTAGATCTATTTTCTGTTACAAGCACTGCATATCGTTGAGGATCTAATGTAGCATATTCATAAATAGAATCGTAGTGTATCTTTTCCTTGAACATGTTCCCCAATATGTCATGGCGGTCGTACAGATAAGGTGATAATCAACACGGAATTGCAATGCAAGCCGGAAATTCGTATGTCGCCTCACGAAATGGGCCTTACAAGTAGCAAAGCAGAAGACAATGGTTGTTTCCTGGTACTTCTGAGCGGATACCATCTGAGCACAGGTTACACAATAATGTGGGTGTGATATATTACATCACACGAGACAAGAGTACATAGTTTATTTCCAGGCTGTATTTGTTCTGTGAATAAAGCCTTCTGATACACTACCAACGTCAACACGTCTCTTCAGACGGTCACTTGTTTACTTTTAATTCCGGAGGTATTCCTAATCCGAGCAGTCGACAGAGTGTAATATCACGCGTCATTAGGGCCACCGCCATACAAATTAACAGGATATAAATATTGTGTGAATGGAACCTTTCGCTGACCCGGAAGTAATTCCCTCGTCTGCATCCCTGCACGCTGCTGCGTCCGTCGAATTACCACCTCCATTGCATGTCACGTGACCGAGTCATCGCGGATTTCATTATCTCTCCGCGAATTGCTATTCCACCCCCCACCCACGTTTCCCCTCCCATTCCCCCACCCACGGGACACCAGCATCATACTTCGAGCCATTTCCATTTACCCCCACTTCCAAGCCCCAAGTCTAACTCTTCTCGGCGTATCACCCCCACCCCACCCCCTCCACTTATCTCCCCTTGCCGTCACCGTGATCTCGCGAGACTGATTACACCCGAGCAATATGGTCATTATCCACCGGTCGCGGTGTTAAACTAATTGAAAATGGACAGTGGCCTGGCAAGACTTCCAAACATCTCTGTCATCTGGTTTGTGGTCATCTTTGGGTCGCGGGGTTTAAGAATACAATTATGGTTTTAATAACTATAGGCCGTGTTGACACACGAATAATCGGTGTCACAAATACGGTTATACCGACGTGTCTAAATGAAATTCAAATGCAATTTGTTTGGGAAAGAAACCCAGCATACCAGTATTTCCATATACATAGTATAGTCTTTATTAATAATTTAAGATCAATAGCGTGGTAGTAGTATTAACATTGGAACCAACCATTAGGTAATACATTCCGGGTATATATTTTAAGAAATTCTTAACAACCATTTAAATACATTGTTTTACTCTGATACTGGATGGTACAACGCCGTGAGTCGTTTGCTCCATATGCTATGTGATTAGATAACGCGAGATTCCGTGAGTTTGCAGGCTTGAACGACAGGTGTATGCATAAATATGATATACTGTAGGTAACGCTAGGAAACTATGTGTTTTGATATGCATGATAACAAGATCCGCTACCATCTATCTATTGGTGTATGCCATGGAACCGATGGTTTTGTCAGCTAGTCATTACTATGCTTATCACGTGACTGGGCGGTGATTGGTCTGGAAGTTCCATGCATTCTGAACACTCCATGCCCACCTGCATAGATCGTACCAAGAAGATCAAAACAGTATCTAAAAATAGAAATAATACATACTATACCCACAATTAATAAAATGTTGTATTGTTTTAATTGATGCCAATATGAACATCCATACCAGACATTGAATTGAAAAAGATAGCAATACATGTACATTGTATAGGGTTTACGTGTCTGTTGTAACACGTGACGCATAAATAAATGGAATGTTAGCACATTGTGGCGACTTGGTAGAACTAGATAGATTTGATCACGTATTCGCTTTGAACTGTGCCACTCGATTCATAAATGTTATTATCCACATGTGATTCAATGGTTCAATGTTCAATCCGTTTTATGGTGATTAAATCGGGTGTCAGCTGGCTTTTAGATAAATCAGCAGCTCGTATCACTACACAGACTCGGGGAACATTTGGACAGTATATGTGTTGGTTTATCATCAGATATCCGTATCAACATTACCCTTGCATAGCATCTGCACCTGTGTATATTATCTTGTCGATATCTAACACCGGCTAACAGCTAAGCTTGTCTACACTGAAACAACGTTATTGAAAGCCATGCAACATCTGTTTCGCATTAATCCGAAATAATTTCGAGTTTGACGTTTACATTTAATAGAGGACCGACACTTGCGGTATAGTTGAGGCGATTATATGGAGGGAAAAGAAATCTTGGTTAAACTGGTGTGAGAGTCGTGATGCGAGACACCAACCACTAGTTAGGACAATGGTTAGGTTCCGTATGAAGACTGTTGTTAGAGGACATTGCCATACCATAAATAGGAAGAACGATGTTTTGATTAATGTGTATAACTCACGGAGATTGTATAGCTATGCATTAAGCACAGTGAGCTAGAAGAGGTACCAAGTACAAATCAATCAATCAATGATACACGACAGCGGTATGGTGTGTATTGTGGTTTGAATAGGGTAGTTGGATACATTGAACAGTTACGCGTCAATTTTACGTCAATTATTTGTTTAATTCATTCAATGGAATTAATTAAACTCCTGTCCAGAAACAGTTCTAATTTCATTATATTGAAAGTTCATAGGCAAATCAAGTGAAGTCCTGTAATATTTGATTTAGTACTTGGATGTCGTTTTCATGACATATCACCCTCTTTCAAGTGCAAATTCAACATTTTTATTTGACACGTGTCTGAATTGATAAGTTCAACTAACGATAGTAATCGATTCTAGTATGTTTATTCATTCTATTGCAACACGTTTGGTCGATGTAATACAACAAATGCAATTTGAAGTATTCGACAGTAAAATGTGGCAAAGGGAACACTATTGTGACGTGTACAGTGTATTAGTGTGCATGTACTGATAAGTATTACATGTACTTCGCGATGACTTGGGAAGTCGATAACACTGTGTTGCCAACTTGTGTGTGTGTGTGTGTGTCTGTCTGTGTGTGTGTGTGTGTGTGTGTGTGTGTGTGTGTGTGTCTGTGTGTCTGTCTGTCTGTTTGTCTGTTTGCCTGTCTGTCTGTCTGTCTGTCTGTGTCTGTGTGTGTGTATGTGAGTGAGTGAGCGTGTATGTTTACGAGCGTGCGTCTGTGTGTATGTATGTATGTGTGTATAGAAAACTGGTTTGCTTATTTGTACATCTAATGATAGCATCCGTCAGTTTCGATATCTGTAGACTGTGGCTCATAAGGCTCTAGAGACAATATAGACGTTATATCAGCAGACAAGGTCATGACTGACGAGTCTTGGCCACCTTTCTCGTGACCTCTGACCCCGGTACAGCGGTGTGTCACGACCTTCAGCGTTACAACGGCTTGACGGCACTTAATCAGACACATATTATGATATATATTATTACGTATATTATGACATATAATATTATGAAATATAGCATGCCACCACATAACATGACATATTAGGACGTATGTTCGGCCTACATCCCTAGGGATTCATTCCTCTGTTGATTTCCAATTGGTGTAATAGATCCACGTCGGCTGTTGATGCAGGTTGATATATGACCAGGACGTTATGAAGTCTCTAGCAGGCACTGTTTATAGATTTATATCGCACACGGCATGTCATCTGTCTCATCTCCTAATATAGGAGTCTTTGATTGATGAATACCCTGCATCTCCGCGCTATACTGCTCGGGATTCAATGACAAGCCGGATCCCCGAGGACCGCAACTATACAACTCGATCAATACAACGCCGATGGAGCGCCATCACGGCGCGAGTCGTCTCGGGGTACAGGGAAATCACAGGACTAGTGACATTAAGTGACATCGACAGCGATTCCAGCATTAAAAGGTTTTAGTTAAATGTCTAGGAAACATGTCGGGGGAAGTACATATGCGTTATGAGAAGTGGAGCATATAGAACGGGATGATGGCTGTATGTCATCTGGTACATCGGTGTTGGTCGTCATAGCGATAATGATTCCTTGCTGTCCTTCAGTTACTATTACCTGTCATTGTCAGATACTAGTATACTTCCAACCCACGATAGTCCTGTGTTGTCAGTGTCTCGGTGTGTGCATATTATATATATGTTACAGTCAGATTGTGAAACCAGTCATTTTGCGAAATGGCTGAAATTTCCATTGAATTCCAGTTCACTAAGTCAATTTTTAAAAAGCCTGAAATGACAATATTATTCCCTTTTAATTGTCACATAGAATGGCATGAGTTTGATGAAAGAAAATTAAGATTTTGTATATATATTCACACAAAATTGCACGCATTTATATTATTATTCACACAAAATTGTATGAATACCTACACCAATTTACATATGATATTCATTTTATTTCTTCAAACTCATGCCAGTCCATCTGTCAAATAAAGACAGTCATTTATTTCATTTCAGGAATTCTAAAGATTGTCTGAATACATGTATATCGAAATGCAATGAAAATTTCAGTCATTTCACAACTTGACTGGTTTCACAGTCTGACTGTAACATATATACACATTCATCTATTTTGAAAGTTGAGGATAAGCCTCAGTGCGTTGGGTGTGATGAGAACCTCATGGTCAGGCATTTATTGCTCGACTGCGTGAACTTTGCTGCTCAGTGTGCCAGGTTCTATTCTTTGCCTAACCTCAAATATTTGTTTAACCCTCTCCCTGCTGGATTATGCACAATCACAGCTCTTTTGGGCATCTCCGGTTGCCTGCAGCAGGGAGAGGGTTAACCAGGTTCCTGGTCACCTTATTTTATCCTTTTAAAAGGAAATTCAACTTTATGAAAGGTTTTAGTCATCAGCTGGTCATGTATTGTCTTAACATCGTTATACATTTACCTGTTCTACATTTTTCTCACCATCAGCAGCCATTGTGGCATGTTTTTTCATGCTTGCATTATTTTCTTGCTTAAATCTAATTAGTAATTGTATTAACTAAAATTTTAGTTGTCGCCTATGGGCAAGATATTCCCGCTGTGACGTGAAGCACTAATTCATTCATAATTTTTCCCAATACAGGTATCAATATTTTGATTTAATTACGTTTTTCAGCAAAATTCAGAGGTTGTTCTACCAGGAGGCGATAAGATGACTCGAAAACAACTGAAGGAGATCATTGTAATTCCAAGGTCAGTTAGACGAGACAACATATTACAAATGTAGTCGGGTGTGATTATTAGATGCTCCTGCTGGTCTTTGCCTGCAGGGTTACCCCTTTGGCTCAGTCGGTAGAATGTTGCACTAGCAATCCAGCAACTCTGGGGGGGTTTGAATTCCAGCATGTCCTATTTCATTCTTGTGTAGCCCAGCTACATGACAGGGATGCATTCAATACCTGCAAGCGGTCGAAGACTCTGTAGCACTAGCCAGTGGTCATACTGATAGCAGTGCTTAATTTTCCTCGAGACCTACTCGCTACCGTTTATGGGATTTGTCAATCATTTGCGGTTATTGAACACAGCCCAAGCTCAGCTTTTGTTAGTAAATTTACCCAGGTTATAGGTAATACTCTACCATAGGCTCCAAACTAGTCATACACCGGTCGAACGTATAGAAGATTGAGCCACGGTTATGTAAATTTACAAGTCAGTTATTGGTTGAAATGTTGGAAACACATAGTTTTATGTGGAT
>JAUTBQ010213453.1:0-21309 GCA_032361185.1 Lepetodrilus ovalis | reverse complement strand
TAACTGTAGTGCCACTCTACAGACAGTGCATCCTATCAATATCGCATCAGAAATGTAACTTCTGCGAAATTGAAGCCAGGCCCCCATGGGGCGGGATTTGAACTCAGTACCTTTCGCTCCGAAGTCCAACGTTCTACCACTGCGCTACATCCCGCCTCTAGTCCATAAAAATGAATGCTCCCAAAATACCAACAAGACAGTATGTGGAGGAATGAAGGATGGTCTATATTATGGTAAAAAAACATGCACACACACACACACACACACACACACAAACACATACACACAGAGGTAAACAGTCATGCAATGATCCCTCCCCTAACTTTCCCACAAACACCGCCCACCCCCAGGCTACCCTCTCCCTCCTACCCAGAAGACTGAGTCCGAAGCCAGTGAGGCCCTGCATGAGTCCATCTGACACGCCCACAGGACGGTTCCGCCGACTCTCCTCCTGTCTCTGCACGTGACCCGCGTCAAGCGACAGGCGGTCCATGTTCCGTGACACGCTGGATGCAAAGTTAGTCACGGAGGTGATCATCCCTGGGAAAATATGGACAAGAATGAGAGACATCTGTCATAAACAAAATAATTAGAGATTTTATATCAAATAAAAATACAATAATTTCACCCACTACACTGCAATATTGAGATCCAACGATACCTTGGTTCAAATAATTCATGTCATGAACATTACTCTTATATTGAAGACACTTCACCATAAATTCTAATTCCATTAATGAATATATATGAATGAATTATTGCTTTATGTCAAAGTGGGAATATTTTTCCCATAGACAATGACTTAGTTTAAACATGTTTTGTTCACGATGGAAAAGGATTGAACACAAGTTATACCAACTTAGAAAATGTCCGCTCCAGGCAATGACTTTAATCGTAATTAATACAATTACTACATGTAATTGGATATGCAAGAAATGTAATTCTGTTAAATGACCAATTTCATCGGAAATCTTCCCTGAAAAGGTGAGTTAAGCCTAACACCCATGGCTATGTTGCCAGCCAATGAAGTGAAGGTTTACAAAACTATTAGCCAATGAAGTGAAGGTTTACAAAACTGTCACTTGAAAGGGTTGGGGGGTAAATAGAACAGTCCCTGACCTGCAGACACATTCTTCAGCAGAGATGACATGCCCCTGGAAACACCTCCTATGAACGCCCCGGGGCCGCGTGTGAGCCCTGCGTACGGCAGTCGGAACAGATCCGCCACTCCGGTTCCGATGCTCCGGACCAGACCAGTGGGGTTGCCCAGGATCTCCAGCGATCCAACGACAATACCTGGAATAACAATGTTTCTTGGAATTAGCCCTGGGCTCACTTCTATTGTGCGTGCAATAGCATCGCTAGCAAACAATTTTTAGAGTAATAAGGTGATGGGTGTAGACCAGGGTATCGTTTCTCGAAGCTCTCTTATCCATGTAAGAGACCATAACGCTCTCGTAAGTGCATGAGTGCCATTAGAGATCGCTACGAGAGTGCTTATGGTCTTGTAGTAGATATAGAGAGAGCTTCGAGAAACAATACCCAGGCAATTTTCTATTTCTAACAATAGCGCCAGTAGTATTCAATAGTGAATAACAATTTAAATAGGTTCTAATCATTGTTAAAGATGTTGAATTATTTTAATTTTATTTAAAAACAGAAATAACGAAATGCAAAAAGAAAATGCAAACCAAAAAAATATTTTAAATTTAAAAATAAATCGATATTTAGAAATATAAAGAATGAAGAAAACATTGCCACGATCTGTGAAGGACTTATAAGACAGTTTCTATAGATACACTGAGATATTGTAGTATTGTTATTCGCACGATGACGTCATGACTGTACCTGCTCTGAAGATGGCGCCGGACGCGTAGTGCATGGCCATGGCTCGCGTCACCTGGTGGCTGCTGGTGCACAGATCCTTCCTCTCGAACTTCCCGAAAGACAGCGGAGTGTGATCCGACGCCAGGAACAGCTTCATGGATGCATGGACGCTCAGCAGCATCACGATGGGCTGTATACACAGATAGTGAATCCTCCAAGGCTGGCTCAATGCCAGAGCAGTCGCAGACACAGACTTCGGGAGACGTACGACTCTGAACGACTTCCGAGTGTCGAAGTGCAGAGCGTTTGGAATGAACCCCTCCACCTCCTTGAGGAGTCTGTATATGAAAGCGTCGTCGATGTACAGCGACAACGGCTTGAATGCAACCTCGACGGACTCGGTCAAGGACGTTCCAGTGTCGCCCGTCGTCATGACAACTTGGGCGTGAAGGAAACTGGACAGACGCAAGACTGCGTGTTTCTCGGTGACCGTCATTTTGTCGAGGTCCGGAAGTTCTTCTTTCTCTCGGGGCTGTTCCATTAGCAAAACGGGGAAGTCGTACTGACCTTGCCCATACTGCTGGTTGTCCAATTGCATCACGCCCACGCACAGCGAGACGCACGACTTCGTTTCGGTGCCATCTATCGACGTGCTCACAGGGAAATAAGACAGGTATATGTTATCACAGCAAAGCTTCAACAATTCAGACACCTCTTCGGTGGAGGTTGTTTCGTCCAGCATGACCAGGGACAAGTTCTGCATAAACACGCCGATGGAGTAAATCCCAGACGAACGAACATTCCTCTTCACAGACTTTGTCTCTGTTTTTGAAACGTCAACCGTCAATTCAATTTGATTCTTCTCCTGGGTCACTTCAATCACTTTAGTCTCTGTGGCCGCACCTTTCAACCGGCTTCGAATTTCCTTCGCAGAAACCTCGGCTTTGCTGATTGGCTCGATGTTGATGTGTGTCACCATGGCAACTTTCTTTGATTCGACTTTGACGTCTGCTACGTCGGGGAGTTTGACGAACGTGCTGTTGTTGTACATGACATCGACCCCGCAACTCCAAGGGGAACGTTTGGAAGGGCCGTCGTTTGCTGACACGTGTGCACAGAAGTGCATTCTGGGAAATTTGATTGCGTCTGCCGCTGGGTACTGCGAGTTGACGTACGGCATTGTGTAATGTGTTGACATCCCAGGGTCAAGGGTCGGAAGGTCGTCTATTAACTCGGCTTCCTCTTGGACAATAGTACCTGCAGAGAGAGCAAGAGGAAATCATATTTTGCTAAATTGCAATGTTCAATACTGATTAAGTCAGTCTATTTGGAAATTAAATGTTAACAAGGATGAACAAATATTACGTGATAGTTGAAAATAGGCTTTAATAGATGATATTTCCTATTTGAAATCAAGTAATATTTCCTAGTAGATATTACTTGAAAATGCTTTGGTCACAGTTCATTAATTAATCCTCAACTAATGTAGTAGAGGGTGATATAAGATGCTCCTACTGGCCTTGGCTAGCGGAGTTACGTCTTTGGCTCAGTCGGTAGAGCATTGGGACTCCAGAATCCAGAAAGTGACTTTCAGGCATGACTGACAGAATCTCACAAATTCAAATTCAAATTTAAACTGTCAGTGTGCAGATAACTTTCCAAAGATTTTCCAGTCAACTATTTCAAATTGCATACAATGCTACCAACTATGCTATTCCAACTATAAAATATTGATGCATCAACAATAGTTTTGAAAGTTATTATTTTACGCTGCAGCAGAAATCTTTCACCTATTCGAGACAAACAGATTGCAAATGAGTGAGTGAGTATGTAGTTTCACATAGCTGCAGGAATCTTTCACCCATTTCACGAACAGATTGGAAGGATTCAACACATAAATGCCCGAGGAAAAGATCACTTATTTAAGAGCCTACCTGACAGGGTAATGTTCATCAATGCTTGACCAAACACCACTGGGAAGGAACAGTTGTTTGTGACTACACACTGAGGGCCTGTATCTCGCGCTAGCACCAGATACGTAATTCCTTGTTCGGTCTTGGCAGTCACGCAATACGGCTCGGACCCCCTTCCATATTTCAAGCAAGGCACAGACACGCACAGTCGTGCCCCTTCAACGGTAGCAGCCAGTCTCAAAGGTAGCGACCATTTTGAATTTTCGGCCTCGACCTCATCCGAACTCCGTCTGATGACCACGTAGTGAACGTAACCTTTGACCTCTTCTTCTTTCTCTTCTCGAGTGAGCAAGCTCCATGTTAGCAAAGGGTGGACATTCTCTTCGGTCTTTGGAATGTTTTTGTCGGAAGGAATGACTTCAGGCGATTGGGAGAAACCGACATTCTTCCAATCGACCTTGGAATGACCTAGTGGAATGGTGAGCAGACGCAGCTGGAACTGGGTAGACGACAAGTTGCTCAAACTGAATCTCTCCCTCACTGAGACTACTCTCATGTCCTGCTTCATTTCGGAACACACCGTCAAGAACAGCACCTGGAATGGCAAAATATCCCTTAATTATAATAATGCAATCGGATAATTTCAAAGAAACGGTCCTGCAACGCTGTCGTATAGGACATACATTTTATACTCATTCATACATTCTAAAGGGCGAGGATAGGCCTCAGTGTGTGTGTTGTGACGAGGACATCACAGTCAAGCATGTTTTGCTTGATTGTGTGGACTTTTCAGACAAGCGCCCAAGGTTTTATTCCTCGCCAAACCGTAAGTATCTATTTACTCAGGTCCCTGGTCATCAAATTAAATCACTTGGTCTTTATGAAGTTTTAAATTATTTGTCAACTGCATCAAACTATTAATTCATATAATACATAATTTAACCATACGTCTAACTTTATATGCATAATGATAACTACACTTTTTATGCTTATTGTTCATACTTATTCAGGTTTAATTCCAATAGTTAAATAATTACTGCTTAATAGTTGCAAATGGGCGAAAGATTCCCGCAGCAACGTTAAACTCCATTATCACTCAATCACTCACTTGCAATTCTAATGCATGTCAATTGCAAAATAGTATCTCTTCGAGGCACTATAGGACCTGAGAGTGTAAAAATGTCAGACTGACCTGGGAACTGTTCCCTGGGACCACGATTGTGATGTGGACATATCCGTCCACAAACAATACACGTCCTAGATCTGGACTGTACCGCTTGTTGGAAACCTCCTCGTCTGACAGTGGGATGGCATCGCTCTTCAACAGATCGCTCTTGTGCCGGATGCCCACGTAAAACTCATTATTCTGTTGCATGATAAATTAATGAAGTAAAACAAATACGGAATACATATAGAAATTACAAATGGCACACTTCCAATGCAAATGGTACGCATTATTTTTGTAAATTGCAAAATGTCCCAATCCAAATGTTTATTTCGGAAAATATAACAATCATGACCAAAATAATGGTAGGCTGTTTGGGCTATTTTTTTTTTAAATTGGGTTTTTGAGTCTCTTTGAAGATTCTTTCAGGCATGTCAAAGAAACATATAAAGGAAACTTTATTAACAAATAAAAGCATATAAAATAATGATTGTTAATGATTAAAAATGGACAGTAACAAAAAACCTACCTCAAACATGGGCGGAGAGTATGTTCTGCCATGAGGGATGTCCGTCTGCCTGCCAGGGGAGGTAACTAGGACCACAGAGGCCCCGCAGAGGTTGGTGACAAGACACCAGGGTGTGATGTCCACGAGTAGCGTGCTGCAGCCAGGAATGTACTCCGACAGCCGGATGCTGAGGTCCACTGAGGGCTGCTCGAGGTCAAGGTCAGACTCGGCCAGGCAGGAGGTCCGGGTGAGAGGTGCGGGACCTAGGGAGTCGGCACTGCAATGATTGTGCACGCATGTATAGTAGTCGATGTATCCTTGATATCCAGATTCATTGAATGCCGATCCATGCCCGCAATATATGGATTAAGTGCAGAATTTCATTAAGCCAAGGGAAGTAATTTATCCTCACACAACCCTCTAAAAACATACTATTTCACACAAACGCTGGTGCTCACATAATAATAAAAAATAATAATAATAATAATAATCATAATAATAATAATCATAATAATCATAATATAATAATAATATAATAATAATACAGTCAGACCCCGTTATAATGGTCTCCGTTGTACCAGTTACCAATACAGACTTCCTACTATAACTCAATGAAGTATTGATCCGATGATCCGGTTGTTTCGCTTACCGGTCAGATTCTTAACAAAACGGAAATATCCAGTAAAACCGGGTCTGACTGTAATAATAACAATGCATTCATAGAGCTCCGATATCTTCCAACACATGGTGCTCAGTGGCACTTTAACAGAATGAATGTTACGGTCAGATGTGCTCACCACTGCTGGTCAGGGTAACAGTACGGCCAGGTGACCGCGGGGTCGAGAGGTCGGCTGTAGCACAGCTGGTCAATGTTGACCATGTCCACTGTCTGGCGGTCTACCTGGTCTATCAGACCCGTGGTGATCATCAGTGGGGGGTTGGACTTGGCTAGCTTGGGTCTGAAACATAAACACCAGGCATCGTTCATTATGTATGTCTGATTACTTTTCATAGTAACTTTTTTATATGTATCTTTTTCTTAGTTATCAGTGTCAGAAAAGAATCGAAAGGTTTCTAGTAAAATAACAAACAAAAATATAATAATTATTATCTTTTTTAATTCTTTTCTTTTAATAGAAATTGATAGAGGTGTCTCAATTTCTATTTATTATTATTTATTTTATTTTATTTTATTTTATTTATTTGTATTTGTATTTTAAAATAGAAATTTAGATGCCTCAAATTTAATAACAGATGCAAAGATAGTTTTCATAATTTTCTAGTAAAATAACAAACAAAAACATAATAATTATTATCTTTATATTTTTATATTTTCTTTTTGCTTTCAAAGAATGATAAAACATTTTTTTAATTTTATTCATTATTTTATTTTTATTATTTTTTAAATAGAAAATTAGATGCCTCAAATTTAATAACAGAAGCAAAGATAGTTTATAATTTTCAAAACTCTTCCAAACATCATAACAAACTTTTCCAATTTTCTTTCCCGAAATCTTCTTGGCAAGTCTAAGCATCAAACAAAAAACAAACAAAATGTCAGTGAACCCACTTACGCCAGTCTGAAGGCCAAGTTGTGAGTTATGTCCCCTCCCACACAGTGGAGCTGGTACTCGTGACCTTGACCTGGTACCTCCAGCTGCTGCTGCTGTCGTAGTCGAGGCGTGTCCATGTCTACGTACAGCGGTAAGGGGAGATGACTCCGTAGTACATACAGCGGGCTTAGCAACACCTGGTGGTAACACAGACTTGGTGAATGTTGGTGGTCATGCACGATCTATAGATGCTTAACCCTATTACTGCTGGATTATGGACAAACAGTTCTTTGAGGCATCTCCAGTTGCCTGCAGCAAGGAAAGGGTTAATTCATCTCGAATAGGGAAAAAAGCCAGTGTAATTTGTACGTGTTAAGATTAATCATCCAATAGGCTGTATATGGGTGAAAGATTACTTAAGATTCACATCACGATGGGAATATTTCACCCATAGTCGATGTGAAAGATAATGTCAAATATGCACAACTAAAATAATGTATTATTATTATGACGTATACATACGGTTAAAAGACGATGCCAATCCGTTAATATAGCCTCAGAATAAGCATGAATATTACGTAAACAGACAATTCCGTCGGACCCACGACGAAGGCCAAGGGCCGAAATATTGGGATTAATAATAAGAGATATGGTTCATATTATATATAAAATAATGTAGTTTGTTTGAAATATAGGCTGTTCTAGTACATGGTCTATAGAATTATCGTAGCACTATGCGAACCATAATGTCATAATAATGCATACGTGTTATAACTCTCATAGACCTGTGATCATTCTGTGGTAAAGGACCCTAACTTGGACGCCACATCGCAGTATGCAATGTCGATACGATGTTGAAAATATGTTGGTTTTACATCACGACATCTAATGCCTCGATATGGCAGCTGGGAGAGCATATATAATACTGAGAATGAAATCACATCATCATCTTGAAATTGATGCAAATTAACCTGTCAATCAATCACGCTATACCAACAGTTGTAACATTATCATCGAAAGTTTCCACCATTAACAAACAAATGGAAAATGTGTAACGAGTTACTGCTACTGGCTGGCCAAGAGTGTTGGTAGTTTTTATCTATATTTCATTGTGTTTTGGAAACATAAATTAGCATATGTGATTTGTCATAATTTATGACTAACTTCATTGAAATTTTGGTTAAAATAATCATTCTTAACAAACTTCACTGAAATATAGATCAAAACACTTCAGCAGTGATTATAGTAATTCATTATATCAGCAACCACTTACAAACACCAGCTTTCCAGTAACCTGTCTACAATAGGGAGTGTAAGTCTCATCTGTTGTTATTTCCGATGAGAGGAGAAAGAAGGCTTGTACGTGACAAGTTTTTTTGTGACTACTTGCCACGTCAAAGCAAGAGTACACTTTCCTTATTTTGGGACTTTGCTTGATAGCTGTGGAACTAATTTCATCAAATACAGTAAACCATGCTAGCCCTCACCATTAGTGTAGTAGTGTTGGTGAATGAGATACATTCAAACAGTTCAATAACTGCTTATAATTTTCATAATGTCTTAGTCACTAAGTATTGAAATAGAAAGAGAGTAACAATCACCAAAATTGAGTAGTTAAAAAAAAAAGTAAAACTGGCACAAATCCTGTTGTCAGCACCTAAAACGTCAAGTGCAAATTCCCAGTGCAAATTTCTGCGTGTAAAATTTGAAGTGCAATATGTGAGTTAAATATATTTTTAGTAATTCATATACTGTACAAGTACACACGCAATAAATCTTCCATATAATTGGATAAGATTAACATGCAGTGTCAGAATGCATAGCGTACAGTATCAACCTGGGATGGGTTTATCAGGAACAGTCATGGCTTTTAGGGCTGAACATGATTTACTTGTATCAGTTGAAAATCAGTTTCCACAACAGTAGCACATTCACAGATCAAATGACATCAAACCCTGACTGGGTTACTCCTACAGGAGGAAAATCCTTCAAGATTCCACATGCCATACTGATGTCATACTATCCTGAAAACAGCTTTTAACGTTCTACCTGCTGGATTACCCAGCCATACAATCGCAGCATACAATGTCGATACGATGTCGAATTGACTTTGAAACAACATCAGTGACTTCCTGATGTAAATCCAACGTATATTCGACATCGTATCAACACGCGATGTGCCAGCTGGGTAGACACAGGCACTGCTCGTGACGGAATCTTTAGTTGACGTCAGTATGGAATGTGTTAAAGCTCAATTTAAAATAATGGTGCAACCCCTGAGCCATGACTGCTAATACAGTGTCCCCTCGATATAACGCTGAATTTGGGGTCCATGACATACCCTCAGCCTTATAGTACCAGCCTTATACAATAGTACAGGTGAATAAAAAAAAATTAAAATGGGATCCCCATCTGACCCCGCCTTATATCCGAATCAGCTGTGTATCGAGCAGTGTTATATTGAGGGGACACTAGCTTGAAAACTGTACACTATGAACAAAGGTTTAACAAAACAAAAACGCTTTCGGTGGGCATCACACCATCAAATATATAAGCAGAATGCCACAAAAACAGCAAAATACCCAAACAAGACAAAAGTAGTCAGAGCATGTATGGTCATAAAAGCATGCCTATTATTATGAAATTGAAAGTTTATTATAATAAATAACATCATATTTTTTATAAGATTAATTATCATACTAGCTTGACCTAAAACATGTCTCTTCGAGCAAGACAGTGGACAATTACAAATAACAAAGGATAAATGTTAAAATCCCCAAATTAGGAAAGTTGTATAAACTAGGTAAATATTAAAATAGTAATTGATATTCACAAACCATAACATATTAAATTTAAATTATCTGAAATGTAAAAATGACAACCAGAAGAAATAAAGAACTCCATATTTGAAGAAACACGCCCTCAATAATGACTTACCAATCTCTTAGTTGCTGTCATTATCTTTTTGGAACCCTTACAACAGTAAGGAAGTATACAATATGTTCAAGGATAGCAGTATAACAGATCTCATATTGCACAAGCATTAATTATGACAGTGCAGTAAGCAGGTAAGTGACAACAAAAATAAAAATTATTATTTGGATATCTGAAAAGTAGACCATTCGTGACTGGAATAATGTTCTGAGTTCAAAAACACGCATGCACTCATGCTTACAAGTCTGGTACCTGCAATGACTTTGTATGTAGTTGGCAAAAGACTTCAAATTATGGCATTCACAAATTTTAAGGCTGCCGTACGCGAGAGTAAACTTACATGTATGGCAACGTTCTTAACATACTTGTTACCAGTAAAATTTCACCGCAAATGAGTAAAACTTACTATACTTACTAAAATTACAAGAATTACAAAGCCTAACAGAAGGCTTGTATGTGATCACACATGTGCATTGAAGAAAATATGTAAGAAAGTTCTTTGCACACACTTAGCAAAATTTCAGCACACATGTAAGGAACTTGGCATTTGTGACAGTTTACGTAAGTAAGTTACTCTCATGTGTGGCAGCCGTTATAAGCATCAAGCCTGTGCTTCACAAATGGGTTGCACTGTAGTCTGGCCATAGATCTGGACATGCTTCAATAGTAGAAAATGATACACGTCAATTCTATGCCAAGACTACCGGTATGACCCTTTCGCTAAATGTACGCTTGATGTTCATTTGTTTTACTATGCATAAGTCTTGTCTGTGACTACTTGTAGTAAAATCTCAGTCAATGAGGTAACTGGTAGTGGTGATTATGATTGGTGGATAATTACGTCCACATTAGTCTAGACTTACCAGAGTCTGCACCCGGTCCTTGAAGTGCTGGCAGAATATCCGACACCACACGTGGATGTAAGCCGACTTGTTGGGAAGTGGTATCTGAAATCAGTTTTGAAAACAATATATATAATTTACTCATTCTTTCATTTTCATTCATTCATTCATTCATTCCTTCATTCATTTATGTATTCATTCATTCATTCATTCATTATTTTATTTATTCATTCATTCATTCATTTATTTATTAATTTATGTATAAATATGAATTTATGTAATGAAATCTTTACAGTGTAAATTAAATCCCTAAACAGCTTGACCACCAACGTCCAAATATTTGACAACCAATGTCCATAAATATCCCATAACTTGACAAAAATGTGACAATGTCGTAAATTTGGTAGTCAATGTCAACAAACTTGACAACAAATGTCCATTAATTTGACCACCTAATATATGTCCATAAACTTGACAACCAATGTACACCAATGTCCATAAGCTTGAGCACAATACCTTGACCAGTCCATTCTCTCTCATCTTGTCTCCGTTGATGTGGATCTCCTGCGACCATGCCGTTTGGAATCCCAGGACGCGAAACTTCATCCCGACGATGTCCTCTTGTTCCACTACGAACGACGGGACTGTCTGCCCAGACTCCAGCACACAGGAGTTGTCCTTCACAGAGTTGTCTCCCTTTGAGGTCATCAGGTTGACCTCCAGGTGCTGGGACAGTCGACTGGACACGACCAACTGACCGCTGATTTTGATCTGAAGTCCAATGAAGATGTCAAATGTATTAACTAGGGCATCATTTCTCGAAGCTCTCATATCTGCTACGAGACCATAAGCACTCTCGTAGCAATCTCAAATCCACGGAGCTTATGCACTTACGAGAGCAATATGATCTCATAGTGGATATGAGAGCTGCGCGAAACAATACATTGATCTGATATTTATTTATATTTCATATATTGCTGCTGTTTTTCATGGAAGAAATGTAAATTGTCATATCTGGCATTGAGATTATGAAAGCTTTTTGAGTACAATATCATGCTCAACTCAAAGTTTTATTTACCAATCCCCAGTTAAAATTTGAGCTTAAGCATGAAATAGTACTCAAAAGGTTTCATGATTTCGGAGCCTGAACTCAAGATAGATTTCATGCCCAAACACAAATTCATATTTTTTAACAAAAACTGAGTTGAACATGAAACTGCACCAAAAGAAAATTTAATCTCAAAGCACGATACCAATTAAATGAAAGTTGCTCCTCTTTAACCAATCAGGAAAGCAGTTGCTTCTCTGATGACAAACAAAAGGAGCGAGTGATTATGGAGTTTAACGTCGCTGTGGTAATCTTTCACTCATTTGCGACAACAGACAAAAGGAAATCTGATGCTGAATTTCTTTCAACTATTAAAAGTCTGACCTGTTTTTGGTTATTGGTGAGCTGTATGATCTTGATGATGACTGTGTAACTCTGGTCCTTCGATGAAACCGTCCTCACCACGCACGTGTCGGAATTGACGCTGAACGGATCGGTCCACTTCCAACTGGGGCTGTCCATACAGATGTGTAGAAGCTGTGGAGATACATAACAGTTCAACATTCATCCCATTGTCGAGGACAACCCAATTAAAGTCTAGTTTCAGAATGGGATGAAAAATATACCACATAGCCAAAAATATTTTATTTTTTGGTTAATTGATAAACAAAAATTAGATCACAATTTAATTGGAATACAGCATAATGTTCAGAAACAGTATTCAATATTTGCAAATTACACGTTTATTTCTCTCTTGTATGATCCCCAGGGTGTTGAGAAGGGATGCATGTGAAAACTGATCCATAACAATGTAGCACTTTAAGCTTGGGTTGTATACTCCCCAGGGAGTTAAGAATGTGAAAAATGTGCACAATTATCCATTATTATTGTTATTATTTTTTTTTTTTATTTATTTAAATTTTTTTAATGTTATTATTATTTATCATTATCTCTTACTTACCTGTTTGCTTTTGTGAGACCTCCAACTGTAGCAATTCATTTCTCTGGGAGACAATGGAATATTTTCATCTGTTCCCACCTGTGTGTTAACGTAATAGAATAAATGTGACTGGAAGATCCTAAATATTCACAAAAGATTAATTTGCTTGACTCAGTGATGACAAACATTATTTCAATTATTTGTGCTGGATTAATCGATTTCTTTTTAATGGTTCATGTCACTCCAGGAATATTTCACCCATACGCGACAATAAAAAGAAAATGTCCGTATTTGTTTAATAAGTGAAGTTAGTAAAACGCGTCTCACCTGACCAAACCTGACTGTGTGCTGGGTGTCATTGCAGATGACCATGTGAGCAAATACAACCTGGGACATTTCGTCGTTGTCATGACTACTGGCCAGCTGTGAAACCAAGGGAAGTAACTCTAATTCACAGATGATAAATCAAGATTATAAAGAGCATAGTGGAGTGAACAACTAACAGAAATTAAATTGAGATTTTTTTGATAAATTGTTTTCAAATTGTAATTTTCTAATATTTGAACAGTAATTTTTTTTAAATCATTTTTTATTTATTTACCAATTCAATTACAACCATATTTTGTACTTTATTTTGGATATCCATAATTATACGTACAGATCATTTTCAGTTTGAGTATTTTTCTAATAATTTAATAATTTTTTCATGTTCTGATTATTAGAGTAATTACAGTAGTGATTTCAAGGTAACACAAATATTGGACTCACCCTACTCCAGGCAGTCACTGATGATGTGAGCGTGTGTATCACCCCTCTCCCTACTCTCAATGTGGCCGGGCCGGTCTTGACATTACACTCAGTGACCGATGGCTGGAATAGAAGGGAAAGGATTAACACTACAGTTACATTATTCTTCCCAACAGTGGTAACATTTCCAGAACATACATCCGCTATTTACCACTGTCATTCTATCTCTGGATGTCTAGATTTGTGTTGGCACCCTCTGGTGAGAATTTTTGATTTTTTTTTTTGTAATGGGGTTTATAGTCGCTTTCTAGAATCTTTCACTAACATCACCACTCGTCAGTTTAGGGCAGGAGGAAACCTGCAACATCTGTAGCGCTGAATGTTGCAGTAAACCTGTGAGCACCGGCTGGTACTGACAGACCAAGGATGATATCTGTATTTGGACTCTACAGACAGTGCATCCTATCAATATCGCGTCAGAAATGTAACTTCTGCGAACATTGATGCTGCGCAGGGAGGAATTTGAACTCGGAAGCTCGACACTGCTAGACACTAAAGAACTGTGGCAATTTTAGACCAAGCTCCAAGATTATAAAACCTTTTTGATTATGAACATCATGCTCAACTCAAAGTTTTATTCACAAATCCCCATATAAAATCTGAGCTTGAGCATGAAATCGTACTCAAAAACGTTTCGTAATCTCGAGACATGGCCCCGATTTCTCGAAACAAACTTTAGTTCAAGCTTTTGCTGAGCTGAGATACCTGACATTGACTCAGTGTTGTAACTTGAGTAAAAACTCAAACCCAGTCAATGGGAAACATCTCAGCAGAGCAAAATGTCAAACTCAAGTTTGTTTCGAGACATAGGGTCCTGGGTATCCTTTCACGAAGCTCTCTTATCTACTAAGAGACTGGTAGCTAATACACTGCTAAGAGAGCGCTACCAGTCTCTTAGTAGATAAGAGAGTTTCGTGAAAGGATACCCAGGTCTGTCCCACTATAGTTCTGGCCTAAATCAGGGCATATGCCATGTTCTTACTTATAGCAGGAAATGACGTACGCCTTGACATTTTGGCCCCGACTACTGACATGACCTTTTGTGCTCAGTTTTTAATCCCATCCAATATTAGATCTATACTGGTACATTATTAAACATGGTATGAGATGCATTGCTCCGAGTTCCGACTCTAATCATACATGTACGACAAAGACCCACATAATCCAGTGATCAGCTCGCACCACAATGAACACCCCCCAATTGTACGGCCGTTGGGAAGTATACGAGGACAGCCATTAGACTTCACGCTCATCGAGTACAGAATAAACTAATCCGCTCGCAATCCAAAACCCCAACAATACAGCAAGGAGTATTGTAATTTATTGATATATGTTCATCAGGCGTAATACACCATAGACCTCTCTACGATTGACTTGGCTTGGCCTTTTCAGTCTGGGATAAAAAGGGGGAGGTCACTGGAAAGCAACAGGAAGTGAAGCCGTCAAAATGGGTCTATAGCATTCCGTGGCTGTTCTTGGGTAAAAATAGACTCTCTTGAGAAGTCTTTAGAAACGTTTTAAATATACATGTATGAATTTTGAATGCATGAATAGGCCTGGTGAAAAGGACACAGAAATTCTTAGATATTATTGCGTTAGTGTTGCATTGATAATGCATTTTTAAAGAGGGGTTCAATTCTACATATATATTGAGGTTGCAATCGCGAACTCCATTATTATACCATACAGGAGTGCAACTTAATATCGCGTATGTCCCCTGTATATATTAACCTCAAAACTTGCAGCCATATCAGATTGATTTTATTTGAATTTTTCAATTATAATATCTACTTTCCAACTGAGGTAACACTAAAACAGTGTTAAACATATACAGATTTACCTGCGATTATTTGGGCTTGGGCATGTAAAACTAAAAATAACATAATTTAATATTTTAGCCGATCAGTCGGTCCCAATATAAAAATAATAATATGAAATAATGTATGATTGGTGGACAGAAAATAGATATAATGATCAATATAATGATCAATGACGTTCCCGTCACCAATTCCTATTATAATTTTCGAAAGATTATAAGAGTAACAAAAATAATTATTTTTGTTTTCCAAAGTGGAAACATATCAGGTCAGTGAAACCGCAAACCTGGGAATCAAACAACTATAGCCTTATAATGTAGCGTATATTGCACAGACGGTAGGACATCCATTAAAACAATGTGAAATTTAAGGGGTTAAAGGCATCAAATAATAGTGTAAATATGGTCATATTTCCCCAAAATAAAGGCTAATTTTTTTTTGGAATTCATACACAAATGAAATACTCACCCTTTCGACATACTCGAACACAAGATATAGTTTGCCCTTCCTGCGGAAAGCTTCTCTCAGTTCCACAATATTTTCTTGTTTTAACGTCCGGAGCATTTTCAACTCCCTAAGAGTTGTCCTCTTCACATCTTCATTCTCTGGAAAATACACAAGCACAACAATCAGACAGATGGCAGACAGATATATGAGCAGACAGACAAGACAGATGGGCAGACAGACAGGTAGACATACAGCAGACTGATATATGGGAAGACAGACAACAGACAGACATATGGGTAGACAGACAGGCAGACAAGACAGACAGATTGGCAGACAAACATCAGACAGATGGGCAGAGAGACAGACAGATTGGTAGGCAGACAAGACAGACAGACAGACAAATGGACATGTTTTGAGATGTTCATGAATTCGGTAGAGACTGTTCAAATACAAGACAGAGACTGATGGTAGACACTATTAATGAATGTAGTAGACTGTTCAGATATATGTTCAGAAATATGGTCAAGACTGACAAAGACTGTTCATAGTGACTGTTCAGAACAGAAATATAATGGTTGGTTCATGAATACAGAAGAGACTGTTCATAAACATAGAACAGACCATTAATAATATCAGCCATGGCGACAGACAATTCTGATTTTTGTGGAAAATACGCCCAGGGTCTACAGGGCCCAAGCCATTGTCCATTGGAAGTAAACTGACTGCTGAACAAATAAATCAGTGGATTTCTGCGGAAAATTGCCATGTAGACTGTTCAGTGTTCATAAATCTGTTAAGACTATTACCTTTGTAATTGGTAAAAAAACACAGAAAACAAATTAAATGTGCCAGATTAAAATAAAAGACATAACAATTTATTAATAATCATCATACAATATTATGATGGTACAAGATATATCATGACATATGATATCATTTCGTGCGAATGATAAAATAAAAAACCAGCAAGAAAGAAAAATGTTTTGGAGAAAAAAAACTAATTATTTCATTCATGTTAATAGAATACTTAATGTCAGAAGTACAACATTGCTGTCATTGAATCAATCATGTCTCACTGCAATATATCAATACTGCAAAGGTACTTTAATGAAGTTAATTGCAGCCGAACAACAGCCACAGACTCATGGACGAATCAGAAAAACCAATATTGGTATTAGAAGCAATCACGCTCTGTTGAGGACAACCCCGCAGAAACTTTTGTACTCTTTAATAACCTGCACGTATCGAGTAACAAACACTTATTGATGTACACGTTACACACGTTTGCATATACAGATAGGGCCGAGTCGATTGATTCTCGATCAGAACCCTACAGGCAAAACATTGGCGCCCGAGGTGGGACAAAAACCGATCGGAAGCCCGTAGCTATCTAGCCTCCACAGCAACTGATTTGTGATGACCATCAACACCTCTGAACTGATCAATAAATCATCCAACCTTTCTGCTGGATGGCTGTATCGATCAGGGGGACGTAACTCATGTTTGACCCCCCCTGTACAAAAGTCAAAGGTTACCACTGGTTATGGGGTAAGCACCAGCAACCAGGCAGACATTAATCATATTTATCTCAAGCCTGTCATCAGAGTTAATAACCTCTTTCTCAGTCAGTTGTGGTTACAGAGTAACAAGATTACCTCTGGCAATCAGCGTTGAATTCGACAGGATATTATCTCCACTGATACTGTTTTGTATGATGAATTGCATCAATTTAAAGCACATTTTTGCACTCCTTTAAACTACGTTAAATTAATTCAGCAAATTATATAATTTTCTTTCAATAAAGGAACAGATTAATACTTCAGAGTAACGTCCCTTGATATGCTCAATCATCAAACAATATATGTATTTGTTCAAATATTTGTAGTAAATTGATAACTATGTGTCGAGATTGGTGAAGACTCATCCATCACAATGACAAAGGCATATAGAAGAAACATTCAGATACATTCTTATTTCCATCCTGAAAATTATTTTCCTTTCTGATAAAGTCAGTGAGAGTGGTTATGGAGTTAAACGTCGCTGTGGGTATATTTCACCCATTTGCAACGATTCTGATCAAGCAAATTTACTGAAACCCACAGCAAGGACAACTTACTTTTGTGTATTGCCTTGTGTTGTGGAGTATTTCAATAATGATATTACAGTGGTCTGTTTATTTTGGGGTGAGAACCTGAAACAACTGTATGTTTCAGTAAGATCTACAAACCATGGCTAGTATGTATAATTCAAAATCAGAAAAGATGCAAATCCATGTCTAAAAGTACATGTAATGAGCAGGAGGAAACCTCCACCACCTGTAGCACATAATGTTGCAGCACACACTGCAAGCATTGCTCATACAGGGCGAACCAATGGTAACCGACTACAGACATATACGTATACTAACATAAATGCATTGGAAAGGTTTCTCAGTAATAAAAACTTACCATTGAAATTTACTAACCCGAATAGCGATACAAATAACAAATGTATACAGAAAAACAACCCATTCAATTTCTACTGGCCCTTAGGATACATTTGGCATAGGGAGAAATGGCCTGGGATAAAAGGCTAGTGTTAATTTCCATCCATGCCATGCACTGGTATCTTCTGCAAAAATAGATGCTGCATCTCAGGTTTGAACTCGGAACATTTGTCTTGCAATCTGACAACCTACCCTGGGCATTGTACACCTTGCCTCTGTGTTCTTCCAATAAAAAATGTATCGATAGATCTCGACATATTTTCCCTTTCAACCCCCTGGTACCTCTGTTATAGATATTGATGAAAGAAGGTGACTTGGTAACAGTAATAATGAAAAACATTAGATTCTTGAATATTCATTGCTTATGATCCTGGTTTAATCTATGTCGTAAATTAAGTCATTTACATTAACAAATATAGGACCTTGTGATGAACATCAAAAGTCCAAGATGAATCGCCATACTGATATGTACTATAAAGGTTGGTTGAATTGGGTATTAGAGCTGTGTTACAATATATACTCAACAAAAATAATTAAGCGCTAGGAAACTTTTCAGGCATATTAATTTAGCTTCATATTGTAATGCTTCGAGAACGCAGAGCTCGACAGTAAGGATTGTCCGCCTGTCCGGGACAGGTATGATCCACAGGTGGACACGTAAATCATCCCAGATTAACAAGCCTTTTACCTACAGTTACATGTCCGATAGGGCACAGGGACAGGTGACTCAAAAAGTTAATGTAGAGCCCTTGAACAAAGAATTTGCAAACGTTCTTTAGGTACCTGCAGACACGTTGAAAGAATGGGTAACCAGATTCCGCAAGTCACGTTCCAAAATGTTTGGGAAAGATTACGCACAAAATAACTGCCAGTCCTTAATTTACTTTGTTGAGTATATATCACGATAATGGACTCTGTGATGTTTTATTTAGACCAATACGTTTTACTCGGGCGATGATATCATCAATTAAACAGGATTTCTTGTGACTACATAGCCAGGTACCACCAGGTGATGCACACCGAGCCAAGCGTGACAATATCCTCAAGCAGCACTTTTAAAATCACTTTTAATCAAATATGAATGATTTAAATTAGACGTGGCTTTAGGCTAATGTGGACTGGAATGAGAAAAGGAAATGTTAATAATGCCACTCTCTCTCCATGCTTTATATTTGATTGAATTATTGGGTTTTCTTTTTGGCAGCGGTAATACAGTGTATTTCACCAATATGCGATTCATGCTTTAACCCTCTCCCTGATGGATTAGGCACAGCCACTGGTCTCCAGTTACCATGGTTACCTGCAGCAGGGAGAGGGTTAACATAAACACAGTACAAAAATATGGGACATATAAAAACACAATACCACTCGTGATACTGCTATTAATGTATGTAATAATGCCTGTGATTGAACAGAATGTGCAAGGATAGAAATTTTTTTTATCTGACACAACTGTATTCCGAAGCTACACCTCTTTTGTTAATGGCAGGTATCATATCCAAAACTTTTCTATTGCTAGATCCAATTAATAGAAATATCTGGCATGCATTTGAGACTGGGTTACGTCTCTAATTTCAAATACTGTACGCTATAAATACACACAATATCGTCACTCGCACCTCCTGTTGTGTCTATGTTGATTCCAGCCATGTACATAACAACATCGTCATCCACATAACATCATCATGTACATAACAACATCGGGGGAAGGGAACAACCGCATGTCATTAGCCGTCAATCACAACTTCCTACATCCCCGACATTAAAACGTCCCCAAAACTTGCCCCATGAAACATTAATCATATATCGTCACATTAAAAGAATATAATTGGTCATCGGGGACAAATAAGATAGCGCCTTGAGTTGGGGGGCGCTGTCTAATTGTGTGGGTACATGCAACTGGTGAATTACAAGTAGATGCCTGTGATCGCTTTGCCTCGGGCTTGCTAGCAGAAAATGACGTGTGGACATTTACGACTGGCCCCCACCTCAGTCTCAAGCATACAGGAAGCAAACAGGGAGGGAGGTGTCAGTAAATATAATTAACTCATGGTAGTAGACTATCAGTACACTTAAGGCATTATATTAGGTATTGGACTGTTAGTGCTATAGAAAGCTGCAATCACAGGTATCAGACTATCAACAATCGTACATTTAAGGCATTAAAGCAATCCCTGGGCATGGACATTTAACCCTCTCCCTGCTGGATTATGCACATATACTGCTGTTTAGGGTATCTCCGGTTGCCTGAGGCATGGAAAGGGTTAATATAATAAAGGATACAGTACAAGTACCATCAAAATTTAAGGGAACAATGATAGTGATAATTTTATATTACTTTTATTATGTAAGGGGTATATTTCATAAAAGAGTGTTGAAATTTACAATACATGCGTGGAAATTCATGGATAATACTCAGTGTTCGAAATTACCGCTGGTCCGAAGGCCCGGGGCCAGCAGTTTTGTAAACTTGAGGGTCCGTTGAGCCAGGAACATTTTAATTGATAATGACATTCGATAGGCTTCTGGGCCAGCTGATTTTGAACAAGGCCAGTAGAAATTAAAAGTTACTGAGCCCGGTTGGCCAGTGGCAATAATGCTAAAGTTTCTAACATTGCTAACCGTACACTCGTCAATGCATAATTTGTCCGCTGTTGTTTCTAGATTTGATACATGACATGATGCCATCTCACAAAACATACAGGTGTTTGTCATAAGAAGTGTTAGCTGAGTGTATTCCGCATTTGTTTCCTTAGTGATCCTGAACTGCACGACACACTGTACTTCTAGCTGCTTTTGTGCTCTCTATTTCGTATCCTATCATTAATATTTTGACGTTTTATATAAACATGTAGGCTACTAGTAGGGCACAAATATAGAACTAATAAACTGCAGTTAAAATACTGATATTGAGTGTTGCTCAATATTCTGTTCTATTAAAGGCAAACAATCACAGATATTTATGGCCGTTTTTGACTAGTTCTTAGCTACAACTACAAAGTACATTCACTTGACATACATAT
>JAUTBQ010213342.1:0-21316 GCA_032361185.1 Lepetodrilus ovalis | reverse complement strand
TTAAGTTTTTTTTCTATAAACTTAAGTTTTTTTTCTATAAACTTAAGTTTTTTTTCTATAAACTTAAGTTTTTTGAATAACTTAAGTTAAAACTAAGCGGTTTATAGGATACCGCCCCTGCATTTGCATTCTGTTGTCTTATAGACCTGCATTCTGGTGTTTAATAGATCTACATTATGGTGTCTTATATAGTTGCATTCTGTTGTCTTATATAGTTGCATTCTGTTGTCTTATGGACCTGCCTGCAGTTGTCATCTGCAGTGAATATTACTACCCCTAGAAACAGAGTTCTGCAACAGTCGCATCACACATAGGTCGCATCACACATAGGTATCACATGTAGGTCACATCACTTGTAGGTCGTAAGATCCCATGGAAGACACTAACAAATTCACAGTACACAACATCATACCAAGCGTTTATTTCATTAGGTCTAGATAGTGTTCACATCTGGATGCATATACAAAGCCAACTGCACTGGTAACATATGTACAGATCATACACACTCAGTATGTGGGATATAACACATTTGACACTCTCAGAGGAACCACACATGGCAGCCAGTGGTTAGAAAGGTGCATAATGTAGATTAATTCTACTGACGATGTCAAAACGTAACAAAATAAAAAATATAATTTTGAAATCGTGAATGAACTACTGATAATGCAGGTGAAGTTATGGATTGTTGAATAGTGAAATTGTGACCAATATTTGGCAAGATTGTAGCCTGAAAATTGAATGGTATAATCCTTTAGTTTAGCGAACTAAAATAGGAAAAAGACTTGAGCTTCATTATATATATCATTAAAAGATATTGACAAAATTACAAGCTGCAATTAATGGTTTACAAATTAAAATATTCATCAGAATATGTCAAGATATTTATTTCTACTAAAGAGCTGCTCAACTAAATATTAAAACATTAATTCAAAAATACATTACAAACCAGAAGATATCTATTTATATATATCAAATGTATATTAAAGACTTATCAAATGTTTGAAAGGACAACTAATTTCTGACCTAATCCTACAAGCAGAGTGGCCATATGAACTTTCAGTATAGATCAGTTATGTTGTAACAACTGCAAGAAAAAGATAACTTAACCACAAGCAGCAACAAACTGTTATACTTCTTGGACATGCTAAGCAACAGATGATTCAAAATTCAACAATGATGCATTGGCATAAGGCGATTCGGAAGATGATGTAATGTGCAAACATGTAACAGGTGGTAATGTGGTAGAGACTACAGAAACTACAGGGATTCACTATAATAAAGTCACCAGGCTGGCTTCAGTAATACTAGTCTTCAATCTGACAGGGACTTCACCTGGGATCTACCTTGTATTTCTAACACATAACCAATGAATAGTTCAATATCGTTGTTCATAACATAACCTAATACGAATTATATTTGAAAATTAAAAAGTAGCAAATATTATTTGCATGTTTGGTCGTATAATACAGTTGCCGATATCAACCAGCAATGTAAATGAAAGATGTGGTGACAATGGTTTAGCAGTGACTGTACAGTGAAAATACCCTACTTTATACAATACTCCACAGCAAGCTACACACTACTAGGACTGTTAAGTGTTAACAATAGCACCATATGAATAACAGTGTTGGATTGTTCTCAACGGGCCAGTTTTACGAAGGAATAATGAGATGATCAGTAGAAATAAATAGATCAGTCAGGCAATTAAGTTACCATCAATGACTGGATTTCGCCGAAACATGATTTTCTACATTAAATTGAATATCCTTTGTATGTAAAACTGACCCATCCCTTGTGAAGAAGGGCATGCAACATGAACACAGGACAATTAGTTATATAGCAGTTCAATATACAGGGCTCGACTTAACACTGACTAACATGTCAGCAATACTGTAATAGCCACAAGTGGAAATACCATGATTTCATGTATTTTGGTAGTATAGCTAGTACTCTGATAGGCACGAGTGCTACAAGTATGGTAGTTTAGGTTGTACTCAGATTGACAATAGTGTAATGAGTATGATGTGAGGTTCAAGCTGTGGAGATGGGTGTGTGTGTGTTGGTCCCTGTTGATATCAGCTATACACGTGTACACTACCTCATAACACCCATCACCTACAGCCTGGTCCTGGTCCTGTGCTGGCCGACCAGAGCAGTCCTGGGCTAGATCTGGCTAACAGCGGGACACCAGAGCGGTCCCTGGCTAGATCTGACTAACAGCGGGACACCAGAG
Organism: Lepetodrilus ovalis; assembly: GCA_032361185.1. NCBI lineage: Eukaryota > Metazoa > Mollusca > Gastropoda > Lepetellida > Lepetodrilidae > Lepetodrilus > Lepetodrilus ovalis. The sequence continues at coordinate 19,083 of JAUTBQ010213342.1, read as the reverse complement.
CAGTACTGGTTTAGATCTGGCTAGCAGCGGGACACCAGAGCAGTCCCGGGCTAGATGTGGCTAACATCGTGACACCAGAGCAGTCCCTGGCTAGATGTGGCTAACATCGTGACACCAGAGCGGTCCCTGGCTAGATCTGGCTAACAGCAGGACACCAGAGCAGTCCCAGGCTAGATGTGGCTAACATCGTGACACCAGAGCAGTCCCGGGCTAGATCTGACTAACATCGTGACACCAGAGCAGTCCCAGGCAAGATCTGGCTAACATTGTGACACCAGAGCAGTCCCGGGCAAGATCTGGCTAACATCGTGACACCAGAGCAGTCCCGAGCTAGATCTGGCTAACAGCGGGGCACCAGAGCAGTCCCGGGCTAGATCTGGCTGGCAGCGGGACATTTTGCTATGAAGACCAGGGATGGACTCGCGGACAAGTGGAGGAATCGAGAGAGATACTTTGGTACGTAACCCATCACAATAATAAATAATGTCAGAATTATACAGATGTAGAATTACCGTTCTTCAACGATAGTAATATATTAATTTTCATTGGCATTTAAATAGCAACATGTTGAGAAAATACTCCTGGAATGTCAAATAATGAAATATCTAGGGAAGGGAAAGAAAGAACTAAGATACTGAAAATGTTGTTACCCAAGAGACATCTCTCATATTAGGATATCAAAACAAAATGGCTTTACATTTAATCCTTAGCATGTCTATGAGCTACACAATAAGGGAAGAACTATAAGGGTGACACAGTACTTTTATCAATTTTGTCAATTTTGTGAAAATCTAAACACATGCAATAACGATCCATTGTTGGTGGAATATACTTTAGCAATGAGACAGTGACTGTGAGAGTGGATGAGGAGTGTAGATGAAGACGTGTATGGTAGGAGGCCAAGCAGTCAGCTGAAGGATAGCCCTGGACTGTATTTGAAGAGGAATGGGTCCACATATAGATTTGCCCTTATATTAAATATATATATATATATATAGCAGAGTACAAGTTTCCCTTGCAGCACATTCCCTATGTGTTGACCTGTGTACTATCCCCTGCATTACTTGTACTAAGTCTGCCCTCTACAGCGAGCAGAGTTGGGAGTGTGGGTGTACACACATTATGTAGACAATGCCAGATGAAAGACCTGATGAGAAGGCTACCATGCATTATGCTTGAACGTATTCCTAGCGAACAGGGTAAGTTTGATCAGTGATGTTCCTGCATCATGTCACAATGCTACGTACTGCAGTTATCACATACTGTATGACGAGAATGCACTTGGTGAGCTGAGCGGACTGTTTGTTGATGACAGTGTTGTTCGTGTTGCTGGTTGTAATACACTTCAGTGACAGAGTGGACGGCTCAGGGCAGCTAAGACTACTAGTAACTGTTTCAAGGTGGCCGCTAAGTGAGTCGACCGACGTGTGAGGGATACGCAGAGTTTAGTATATCATGGGAACAAACCACACGCAATGTACAAACACATCTCTCTCAGAAAAATCATGCAAAATTAGCAACTTAATATACTCAATCAACCACAATAAATAATTACAATGAAAAAATACACCATACATTTAAGAACATGTGTCAATGTGACTACATATATACGTGACCAGTGTGTCACACAAGGATAGGTCGCACCTGCTTACTCTTCTCAAAAGAGTCTGTCGGTGTCATACACAGGGGAGATAACTCTCGGGACACTGGACAACTTGTAAGTAATGATGTCATGATATGTATTTTACAGCTCCTTCATAAGATGTACAAGAGATCTTCACTTTCCTAACTTCCTGTTGTGAGTTATCTCCCCTTCTCAACCGTCACAACATGGTAATGAAAGATACATCAATTGATGTACACGGTCTAAACACCAAGTAGGTTTACATCAGGATACGTTTGATACTATTGGTCAACAGCCAATCACGAATCAGCATACAGACTCAGGACACATTTGATACTATTGGTCAACAACAGCCAATCAGGAGTGGGTACACAGACACCTGGAGTAGGTCGACTGTACAACACCATCCATATCATGACATTATTTATATGTAACTGTTCTCTGCATCCAGTGGCAAACTTAAACAAAACGTAATTTTTGTGATTATTTAAAACAAACCTACAATTAACATACAACATTCCACAACAAAGTTAAAGATCTAAATGAGAATGGTCGGATGTAAAGAGCACTAAACCCAGGATTGGTCATTGATAGATACAGCACTCGACACTGCAACAATGTAGGATTTCTCTTATAATAGGATCACATTGAAGACACAGACCTCATATGATGGTACTCTTAGCACTAGTGGTATGTTAGCAGTATGATAGCATTGTCAATGAACAGATAAAGGCCTGTGCTTGTATCCACCAAGACACATTACAATGCTCTTGTATCCACCAAGACACATTACAATGCTCTTGTATCCACCAAGACACATTACAATTCTCGTGGCTGTCATAAAAACAGATAGAAACAGGAGAATTATGGTATCACAGTGGACAGGACAGCTACATGAAAGTATGCTTAGTAAAGTTGTCATAGTTAACGAGGCACTCAATTAAAATATATGCTTTATATAGATGGTTGTATGATATTAGTTCTTATTACTATATGTTGTTTATGGCAAATGGATCTAGTAGCATATGACATAGATATAGTAGTGTATGACATAGATATAGTAGTGTATGACGTATAGATGTAGAAGAGCGAGACACATAGGTGTAGTAGTGTATGCCAAGTGTGGCCCATGAAGGTGAATAACAGTTGTATGTAGCAAGGTGTGATATATTGAAGTAATAGTGCTTGATATACAGGTGTAGCATATGACATATGGATGTAGCAGGATATGACCTATAATCTCTAACTGTTCGAAGAATGCCCAATGTGTACAGCTCCCGTACTATCTGGGAAATACTGAAGATATATACTACCGTAGTATGTATGGAAATACATGGAGCATTGTATGCATTTGTCATGACATTGCCTTTACAATGAATGTGCAGAGAGGTCAGCCATGCACAAAGCAGAGAGAATAACCAAGTGGTCTGATCTGGGGAATGATAGTGTTAACACTACACTGAGGACCGTGAAATCTGGACTAACCCTGCCACGCAGGCAAATGTGGATATATAATAAATACAAGAAATTTCAAGAAATGCATCCTTCTGGAGCCATTTGGTTCCTTTCTGGTCCCCAATATCACAACGTTTTTCTTCATGTCGCCATGTACTTGTCATGAGCTTAGCCTGTATCAACTCTGATACATATAAACTATATTTCCTGTGTATAATACGCTACCATGTATAATACGCACATGGTATATATAATAATTGATACGCACCCCTTTTTCAAGTAAAAAATATATAGAATTAACAGAATATTATCAGAATAATTAATAACGGAGAGATATATCTTGGTTGAAATATCTGCTGGCATTCTACATGCTCATGTTCAAGTGTCCACATAGCTACATTGACCTCCAAGCATAGTTACCCCTTCGAGAACATGGTCTGACCACTTGGCTATGTGAGATGATTGGGTGCATTGGCGATGATAGGGAGAGTTCTGCTGGAATGGAATGCTTAGTTACAGAGGCTGATGACTGATGACACATTCACTGATGGAACAGCTCACAACAATCAAACAAGTCTACAGCAGATAGATGCAAAATATCAAATACAACATTCCGTTAAGATGGACCCAAGTCACAGTGAACCAAACTGCTGTAATGTCAAGACTTACACAGGGAACGAACACAGTGTTTAGTATACCACAGGCAATCACAAGACGTACAAAACCTGTTACGTAGTCATGTCGTAATACACTGGTAATAGTGTCAGTTGAGTCTGTCCTCTGCAGACAAGCATCATGACACCCATTCCCAGAATGGTCACTTATATCACAATCTTCGAGGTCTGCTGACTCTGGTACATCAGTCTGTTCAGTCTGGAGTCAGTCAGTCAGTCATTGACGACTCCACAGCCCTCATACTCAAGTGTGGTGGTACCGGCCATAATCCACAACAGTCAGTGCTGTAGTTCCTTACACTTTGTAACAATCGCTAGCTAAGACATCTAGCCCCAGGTCGTCACTTCACAGTTACAGCCCATTGACAGGCTCTACGATTAACTATAGCAAATACAAATACTCATTAATTAGCTATGCTCTGAAACGTAAACCAAGACACCATACTTTGCTGCTCCCAATGGTCACAGGTGTTTGGCTGCTGTGCTAACATAACTGAATGCAATCTATGGTTGCTAGGACTAGCTCAAACTCACTTCTGGTGACCATAACCAATATGTCCTGATTATACCTTGTGGTAAGTCTTTGGGTCTCTAGTGAGGCTAGAGGATCTCCAGATCAAGGTCATCCCAAACATTAAGGTCAAGGACAAGCCTGGAGACAACTGGAGGTGAAGGTCATCCCACAACAGCCTACACAGCTATCTATCTTCAGCCTACAGTTGTGCTGTAGGCACTTGGTCCATAAGTAGAGGTCTGATAAGGGTCTGGTCACAACAGGCAGTGGTTGTAACAGGAACATAGGTGTCAGCAGCAGAAACACCAGCAATAGCACACCACACAACACATACAGAACAACTAACTTGAGCTTGTACTTGATTCAGCTAGTTTATCCCAACTCAAGCCAATCTGAGAGTCTGTGGGTGTGTTGAAATCAGACTCCTCAAAATTGAACAAATCTAACACTTCCTGTTGGGTCTTGGGTGTCAAAATAGGGTCTGATGAAAACGACACTGGGGCATTAGTGCTGAGAGGAGTGAGTCCCGTACTGGGGACGATAACATCCAGCCAGTCGGATACGTCTATCTGCATGCTGCTGTTGCCGTCCGTGTCATTGAGTCCCAGTGATGCCAGGTCTGGCTCAGATCCGTGAGTGCTGCCCGACTTTTGAGCACCAGTAAAACTAATTGGAACACTGAGGAAGCCCTTATCACCCATAAGTTTGCTGTCCAGACACACAGGAGTGGTGTCTGTTAGGTCCAGGCCAGTGAAGTTCTGATCGTTTGTCCAGTCCATCCCGCCCAGCTCTCCAGCCGACAGCATTTCCGTGAGATCAAGCAGTTCCGTGCTGGTGTCGGCCGGGCAGGGAGGCAGAGGAGGAGTGACCACTACAGGGGCCACCATGTCAGGTATCTCTCTCTTAATGGTCTTCAGTGCAGAGTTGTGTGTGTCCACAAAGCACGAGTTCTGAGCACCACCATAAATACCTAGAGAGTTCACCGTCACAGTGTTCGTACTGGGATTGGACATGATCACATCGCCTTTCGAGAACGCCAGTCCGCTGGAAGTGGAGAGCGAGTTGTTCGCCAGCGACACGGACTGAGATATGCTGACTGTCGGTAGTGGCATTGCCTGTGTAGTCTTAGGAGTTGCCAGCGGCTCATTTGCTGCACTGGGTGGAAGATCTGAAACATGCAACACTAATATTATGCTTTCCATTAGTACCTCTGAAATAGGCTGTCTTGGAAACCACATTAAACATACATATCTTATATTAATATTATGTTTATCTTGTGCATCAATAACAAGCCAACACAAAGAGGACAACTTCTTCCTGTTTAATATATGAGGCACTACTTACCTCCATGTCTGATGAGAATCTCTAGGACATCATCCATCATGGGACTCTTGTGCGAGATGGTAGTCGGATCTGGTGACTTGGAAGATCCTCTTTCAGGCTGGGACACCACATTGTTTGGCTGTATAATGTTTCAGGAATTAATACAGATGTATCCAAACATTAAAAATAAGTCTGTAATTTGAAATCAAAAAGAGCGAACTTTGAGCACAATGTATATCTGGACTCACCTGTGGGATATTGTGCTGGATCTGTTTGATGGCGTCATCGTACTTGGGGGGTTCCTTCATGGGCAGAGTAAAGAAAGGATTGGAGGCGCTCCTAGTGAGAACCTTCTGAGCCTCCAACGGAGAGTTGGGCATCGACGGACTCCTGGCACTGAAATCGTAGCCAGGAGGGCTATTTTATTGGAATACATTAGTATATTGACATAAATAGCCATACTATTTCTAATATAACTGACCTATTAGGAACAAATACCATGGTAAAAAGAAAATTCCAGTGCTCATCACAAACTATTATACAAGAAGTGACTGACTTTTCTAAAATGGTAATGTTTCAACATTGGTCCACCTCACTATCATCCTTTCAAACCCTGCAACCAAGTGCACTATCATGGTTTAAAATGAAAGCAATCATATAAATAACCGTCAGTTTACATATTTAGAACGTTACATTAGTAATCATTATCTTTACCTGGTCTGGATGCCGTTCAGTGTCAGTGGAGTAGTGGTTGGCTTGGCTGCTGTGGTGAAGATGAACGGCTGTATGTTGGCTGCAGACATAGTGACCGGCGCCTTGGACTTCCCCAGGTTCAAACTCTCATGTAGAGTAGCATTCTTGAGGCTGTCAGGAACACCAGCAGTAGCATGCTTCTGCTTGTTGGTGACAATAACTGCAGGGATTCCATGAGTGGCAGAGCTCTGCAGCCCTTGAGCTGTCTGAAGAAGATGGGTTGGAATCTGGATGGGCTTAGTAGTTGTTGTTGTTTGCAACGGCGTGGTCTTGTTGTTCATGGGCACACTGATGTGAATGGTGTTCATGGCAGGGGCAGTAACTGTAGCTGTTGATTGCACAACACTTTGCTGAAGCAGCTGCTGGTTCTGATGCTGCAGCTGTGCTTGTTGAAGCTGTTGAAGCTGTAGCCGGATCTGTGACTCCTGAAGCTGTCTCTGAAGATCTTCAATATGCTTCTGCTGTTGTCTGAGGATATCATCCTGTGTGAGCTGGAGCTGAGTGGGGCACTGAGCTTGTTGAATCTGCTGAAGCTGTTGTAGTTGTTGAAGTTGATGAAGTTGCAGCTGTGTCTTCTGCAACTGTTGAAGCTGTGCTTGCTGAATCTGCATCTGTACTGCAGGACTTAGAGTTGGAAGTGTGGCAATACCTTGAGCATGGTCAACAGTGGCCTGGTCCACTTCCATGGGAGCCACATCATTGGATATTGTCGACAGTACCGACGGGGGCCGAGACTGGTCTATAGACATAGATATGGGCAATTGACCTAAATGATTTTTCAACTGATTTAGTGTCACATTCGTCACCTCCATATTTTCTGGTGACATTGGTGATATTGCACTTTCCATGTTCGCTGGCGAGTTTGGTGAAGAAATGTTAGTATTCTCTTCGTTTGTCATTGATTGCACATTAAGTATGGTGTTGACAGTCTGAAGAGGTGGTGGTGACACAACATTCATTTCTGGTACAGAAGCTGGACTCTGATATGAGAGAGCGACTGCTGACTGTGGAGAGTTGGCTGGACTGATGGTCACAGAAGCTTGAGATGGTGATGGTGATACCGCAACTTGGGCAACTTCTGTGTATGGTCTCAGTCGATCAATAAGTTGTGGCTTAGCACCTGACACAGGCAGATTTCGTTTTTTCAACTCTGCTTTCAAATCTGCTACTTTCAAATCCTCAAGATTACATGTCAATTTGGGCATAGAAGCAGCGATTGCATTGTTTGCTGCGGACTTGTTGGATGTCCGATGGGGAATGGGATGATGCTGAACTACTGGGGAGGGTGGTTGTGGAGATGGTTGCTGCACAACTTCCTGTTTTATCTGAGGCTGCTGTAAAGTTGGAGTGGTGTGGATGATGGTCTGCATTGCTTCCATTTTCGGAGAAGTTGTGGGAGCTGTAACCATAACACCTCCGGATGCGGAACTCGTGCCAGGGATTGGTGCCGCCGTGATTGGGACAGGTCCTTCTGGTTTCTGTGTCAGGAGGAAAGGCATGTTCTTCTGCTGAAACTCCAGCTGCCACTGCAGAAACAGCTGCTGCTGCTCCAGCATCACGTGGTACGGAGTCTCATTATTGTTGTTGTTGTTGTTATTGTTGTTGTTCGGAGGCTGTGCTGCTGCTATGGCCACTGACGCCGCAGAAGGCTGCATATTCTTAACAATGTTTGGTGGACCCTTGTATTCATGGAATTTGATGACTTTCAGCTTTGTTGCAGGCTTTGTCTTGGGTTTCTTTGGTCTTTGCTTGTTGTTGCCATTACTGCTGGAATTGCCATTTTTGGGCGACGTGACTTGATGAGAGGTCAGCAGGCTGGGCGAGGGCTTTGTGATGATGGGCGGGGCGGGAGGACTCCTCTGGGTGGGAATGGCCATCTCGGGGAGCGGGGGTGGCATGGAGGAGCTGGGGCTACTGATGTCCGACAGACTCGACTCATCCTGCGGCGGTGATGGCACTCCATCGCTGATGCTCTCATCGTCGAACACAAAGTGCTGCGCAGCCTCATCCAACTCAGATGTCTTGTGGAACGCAATGGACCCATCTGAAACATTAAAAAGAAATTATTATATTTACAATGGATGCCAATCTTTCATATTAATTTCAAAGTGCACTTGTGCTCACAATGTCCAATTTATTCTGAGTACTAAATCATGCATCACAAAATGTATTCAAATGACAATACTAAATGTAATCTTACACAGTACAATGATCGATTAAAACATAATATTTAACATGTCTACATACAATATCATATGACCTAGACCTTTTACTAACTATACATAAATGCAAAGGTCTAGCTGACCGAAAGGAATAAAGAGTTGTACTTTAGCATGATGAAATTAAACACAATAGATGAAAACAAAACATGTTATCCAAACATATTAACTAACTTTGAGAAATATTCAAAATAAATAGGTTTTGCTTAAATCTTTTCTACATAAACAAGACAAATATTGCGCTTATTATTGTTGTTGCAAAAACAGGTTTAATGCATCCATTAGCAATGAAAAAGAATTCAAACATCAACACTAACAATATTAATGAATGACACATGATCCCATAATTCCACACTTAGAATGATGACTCTTACAGAAATGTATTTGGTATGTGTAGTTGAAGAAACACATTGCCAACACCAGAGGAGCTCACTTGGTAGTTACTGTAATCTTGGAAGATGTTATAGTGCTCTCATGCAATCTCATTAAACTTGCATGGTGAGGATAATAAATAGCACATTCCACTAGACCTGGATAACCAAGTGCATCCAGTAGCTTCCTGCGCTCACTGTTGTAACACCATCACGACAAACGGTACCAACATTGCTTTGACAGATCAGTGATGGGTGGGAGATTACGTGATACATATACATAACACAGATGAACATTGCCTCAATAGTGTATTGTTGCCAACTGCATCCAATTAGTTACACCAGTATGTCTAATGAGGGGTTTTAGAAGGAGATTCTTGCCGAGATTTTTATTTTAATGGATCTAAACTTATCACATATCCTTTGTTTCCATAATTAAAAATACGACTACTTTGATAGTTAACCAACCTTGATCTGCTCCGTGACATGAACCTAGACATTCTATATTGATTATTAAATACCCCCAAAACTGTTTTTAAACAGCTGCTAAATACATTTTTAGAAAAGAAACCAATAAATTGTTACTTTGTTTCCACCTTACTTTCATAGTTAAAGATGAGAAGATTACACAAAATGGTATTGTGAAAAATAATATACAAACAAAAAAAGCATGTTTTAAATATATATAATATATAATATATATAATACAAAGTAAATATAATAAATATAAAGTTGTTATCAGCTTTTCCCCTCTGGTACATTTTCAGGTCAATCCTACCAGTAGTTGTGGAGAAGTGGAGAACACTAGATCCAGCATTACTGTAGTTCACTGATGACCTTGACCGTGACCTTAACTCAGTAGTTAGCAAGGGACATTAACTGACTTGAAACAAATACTCTAGTATAGTCCTTTGTCGAAATTCATATCTATACTGATAGGCACAAAAAATGCAATGCATATTTCTCCAAGAATTTTCTTATACATATGAATAATGCATACAAATGATGTATTGGAAACATTTGTAATTTCAAGAGGATATTCCTCAAACCACTTTAAAATGGAAGGAAATATGTTTGAAATAAACATTGCAACATACCAGACTCATGGAACTCTTACAGATTAAACAACATTATTGCTCGTATTAATTGGGCACCTCTGGTCACTATCAATGGAAAGCAAGCAAAGCATAAAGCAAAGAAGATGGATGTTAAAATATCAAACCCATGGCATTGACTTTCTATCCATAATAAGATTTTGTTTTTTGACACATTACATCTCCCAGTACATCTTTGAGCTACTTGCCTAAGGAAATTACAACACAAAGTTCTAAAGAAGTTTATTGAAAGTCTAAATACAACTGACAATAACCACAGAGAATGTAATACTTGTTCATTATTTCAAGTCAATTGCATGGACATTTCATTACATTTAAGGATATATTTATCATAAAGTTAAACAAACTAATCAATTAGGTTCGCTTTTTTCTTGGATTCTGGGTTTCAAATTCAAAATAATTGCATAAAATATCCAGACTCTACAAATACATTACGATTGTGTCTGTAAAAGTGCTGAATGAAAAGCCTTACAATTGGCCTACCTGGAAACTGGCATTTAGATACTTACTTAAATTCAGACGAAACACAGAACCTGAATGACAAAATAGAATAAGATTACCTTTAAAATACTGACAAGATAACTTGAAGATATGTCAACATTTATTGTCTGCAGTATCTGACAGCATAGAAACATTACGTTTATCTGTTCCAGAAAATAAGAGTATCTTGAAATGGTTACCACCTCTAAATACAATATGAATAACCCATGTGACAAATCCACACCACACAACACAACAGTCAAATGTAGGGTTTCTTAAATATGAGACAATTAAATGTCATTACTGGTAATTTCAAACAGGAACAGTTGAAATACTAGTACTTAGAGCTGTTCTAAATTCGAAAAGAGGCTATGGCAGGTGGATTTATCACATTGTGGTAGGATTGCATATCATAATTCTGCATAAGCTGGCCATGGAGCTACAGGCAAATGTATGTGTTCTACCCGTGTGGCACTATCACTAACACACTAGTAATGATAGCAGGGCTACACACCGAGGAGCGTCCTGACACGGATATGCTGGTCTATGTGTAAGTGGCAGAATGAGCTGGGGCAGAATGAGTAGGATCAACAAGACGGATCCACGGCTGGAGTAGGTACTATTTACCTGACCAACCCCTCAGTAGTCAGGCAGATCACTAGGGTAACCCATACTATCAGTCATACAGGTTTGGGTGGAATATGTTTGATGATTGCTCACAAGAGTATCAAGTCCTTGTAAACCTTCTGAGAAATCATCACACATTCCACCAAACTTCTTTTTCTTTTCTTCTCCAGCACAGACATAAGATACAGTGTCCCCTCAATATAACGCTGAATTTGGGGTCCATGACATACCCCCCCGCCTTATAGTACCAACCTTATACGATAGTACAGGTAAATAACAAAAATAAAAAAGTGATCCACATCCGACCCAGCCTTATATCCGAATCCATTGTGTATCAAACAGTGTTATATCGAGGGGACACTGTACCTGGCGGGTTGATGGTACAAATTGTAACACAATATCCCTTTGGAATGACCTCCCAAATTCCACACAGCCATTACAGACAGACAGAAGTGGTGCATGCATTCACAGGTAATAACACATATCTTCTTCCAGATGTCCATCAAAATATTTCTCCCCCCCGTCCCCCACCCCCATAGCGCTGCATATTACAGTGTGAAATCTGGCACCCTTCATTTCCACAATACCTCTCCAACCACAGTGGAAGACATAAACAAGTTGCTATTTCTATTTTAGTAACATGTCGAATGGCAGATGCATTAGATTATTTTTCTAAGCTCAAAGTCAGATGAAAACTGTAATTAGGAAACAAATTTTCAGCAATTGCTTCAACAGTAACTTAGAGCACATGTCTATAGACTTACTAAGTAACAAATTTATAGGAACCCAAACTATTTGTTTTTGAAGATGTACCTATTCCAAATGGACTATTGAGAATGTGGCCTATACCCAGTGCTACATACAGGACACACGACTGACTGGTGTTCTCCACAGTAACACGGTAACACAGTAACAATGGATGGCTGGCCTTGAGCTGTGGAAGCAACGCAGTGCTGCTGAATGGCACTTTATGTCACTTCAGCAGATTTTTTTGGCAGCTATTCATGACGATTCTCACACATAGGTTGATGTTTTATGTGAATGTCTGCTTGTACTAGTCCAGATTTCCACCAGTTTTTCAGTGTTGTCTCGTTGGAATTGCTTGCCACAGTTAGAACAGGAATACCCTACTGAGGCGCATTACACCAACGCTGGGCCAACCAGTCCTCGCTTTAAAAGATTTTTAGTGCTGGGTGGCAAGCAGGAAACAAGAAAACATCACTTAACGTTATTAGATATGACAAGTCCATGGTTTGATCCACTAATATCACTGCTGGCTATGGTTCACAGTGGTCATTTGACACCTCTGACCAGACATATAGAGCGTATTCGTTTCATCACTCAACAAACCTTAGAGTGATGGAAATAGCCAACAGAACACCTCGTACTTGACACAGAGAGGTCAGGAAAGGTCTCTGGGTCAAGCACGGGGTATTCTATTGGCTACTAGCATTGACCCTAGGGTTGGTCGAGTGATAAAACGAATACACTCCTAGATACAGCATGGTAGAGGCGGACAATCTCACACACGTGGCTGGTTTTACTTCCTGCTTCAGTTTAGGTACACTATTGAATCTGTTCTCTATTATAAACACACAGGTGCACCTTCAACATACGTTATTATTTTTTTCACATGTTACCGCACTAAAGTGTAAACAGGAATTTTATGGTTTAGATTTTATCAGTGGATATTTGTCAGGTGGCTGTGTCTTCAGCCAGGCTTCCTTCAATGTGCTTAGAATATATGTACCGTATACCAGGAAATGTTCGAAGTGCAAATTTAATGAGGTTGGAGACATAAAGAGAGTATGGTTTCATTATTAATAAAATTACAACTATATCTAGATGTATACTGATAAGATATTTAGGGTGCATATGGAACCTTGTCGTCACAATCGGCCATCTTCCAATCAATCAGCGTAAATCCTCTTAGAGTATCCATCATACAGACACTGTCTCATCATTGCTTTGCATTCACTAATGTTCTAACTAAATATATTTAGTTTGTAGTCGAGAATAATCTAATTCGGGAAGAGATTATGTGGACAGAAACCAAGCTGGCATTGTGAAAATGTACAGGATGCTATGATCTTTATGTTAAACCTTCATCAGGGGATACCAAGGCATGTGTGACACTGAATGACCCTTTGTGTCCCTATTTATGATAGGATGAAAGCAATTTGCAAATATCAGCCAATGTCTCAGTTAACAGGATTTCATTGTTAATGCATATAAAATGTGTGGATCTTCTTATTCTATATCTCTATTATATTTGTTGAACCAAAGTACTCTCACACAACTGTGCATGTCACAACTAGATATTTACACCTGGCTTAGACACAAGCAATACGAGATATTTTTCCTCAATCCTGGTTGAACCTGTCAGAATAAGATAACTTTAGATCCTGAAATAACATCTCGCGAATATTTCCTGGTATACAGTATGTGTATGCGAGACGGTGATGAAACAATGTATGCATGGTTTGTAGCACTGCACTCAATCAGGCTTGAGATTTATTGAAATTAACTTTCCAATCAAGACTAATTTTAATGACAAATATTTGGACGAGATACTATCTGGATTGACTTCCTTTTTAGGTCTATACATACTCTAGATAATGCAGAATATAATATTGTTGTTGTGCATTTACCACGGATGCATTGAATAAATATTCTCTACTTTCTTCCCGATTAACCCTTAAGTATGACGGTCAAATGTAACAGTTATGTACACAGATGTAACATGTTTTCTGATATTGATTTCCATCTGAACTATTTGTTGGGTACCTACAATGGCCTCCACAAGCTTGTTTCTAGATGTGGTATTTGAACTATGAATGTGGTATCTAATGGCCTCAATGAAGTTATTGCTAGATGTATTATTTGAACACTGAGTGTGGTACCTTTAATGGCTTCCACGAGTTCCTCGCTAGTTTTCAATATGTTCCCTTCCACCAGTTCCAGAGGACCTGGGCGATGAGCTAACTTGGTGTTCAGACCATCAGTCAGGCGAGCTTTCTTAAGCAACCGTTGCCGTTCATGCAACGAGGGGTCTATTTTAGTGTCTGCAAAACAAGAAAGGTGTTAGTAGAGTAGAACACGCATAAAATCCACACATTTGTAATTCCATTTCATTATTTAGATAGTCCACCAATCAACATTTAAAAGAACACTACAATAAAACATATGCCATTAGAAATTAATGCTAAATGTCTTACAATATCTGAAATACGAATGGACCCCCAAATGTAGATTGGTCAAGCATGATAGAGAAGTTCAACTTATTTCAAACCCCATGCAGCATGCAATTTCGTCTCTTCTATTTCTTGAATCATTGTAGATTGGATTTCAAAGTTCTTTGAAATACATCATCACACGTCTGACGTGTTTTCTGATATAGAATTTGTCAAAGAATCTCGTGAAGATAAAGTGCATGCAGGCAAGGATTGAATGTGGTGCATGCAGACACGTGGCGGACACCAACCTTCTAGGATGTGCTGCTGCACCAGAGACTGTCTGTCGGGGCGACACTGGATCTTGTGTCGGAGGAGGTCGCCGGTCTGCAAATAACAACAGTAATATTACTATCCAAGTTGGAAACACAATACAATATCTAGAGAAAGGTTCATCAAAGCATCAGCAGGCTATGGTATGGAAACTGAAATCCAAACACAGAGATGAATATAGAACATCTTACAGCATGAAAAAGTTATTGTTTGCCTAAGAATCTTGTTATTGATGAACCTCAGAGACTGGGAGAAAAAAAAAATAATACATTTTTGGTATGCTTCTTATTCTTCACAGTTGTATCCAATTTAACAGAGTGAAAGAAGGCAGATAGCATAGACTGTTATCATTAGATTTTGTTTGGGTGTCTGGGAATGTAATTTTGGAAATTTCGTGAAATCTATGGATTTTGTTGAACATACTGAATAACTGGCAATACATGCAACCAAGCAATCCATTGCCATTTCTTGAAGCATCTAATTTAGATATTTATCGCAGGATTTTTATTACAATATCAGATTAACCCTCTCCCTGCTGGATTTGGCACAGACACTGCTGTTTAGGGCATCTCTGGTTGTCTGCAGCAGGGAGAGGGGTAAACCATGTTTAATGCACAGTAAAGCCTGGAATATGTACAGGGTCCATGGCAAGGGCTAGCAGAGAGGTGGTAATGGTAAAGCCTGGAATATGTACAGGGTCCATGGTAAGGGCTAGCAGAGAAGTGGTAATGGATCTGGTCAATGACTACAAACATTAGATTACAGCCACATGACTCATCGAGACCTGTTTTAATTTGCCATGGCAGGGTCGGAAATACCTTGGCAAAGAGTAGGAACACTGGGATGATTTGGTATTTTTCAGTTTACTTTTGTCTAGGAAGGTCAACAATAGGTCTGTGGAGGATCTATCTTTTACTTTCTTGTTTGTTATCGCATGGGGTTTACAGCTGCTTTGAAGATTACTATATTGCCCTCGTATCACAGCTTTTTAGTTTACTTCAGGAGGAAATCTGGAACACCTGTAGTGTTGGGTGCTGCTGACAAACACGGGACAATAGTTACAATAGTGCAGACATTGCATCTCATCATCATCACATTGGAAATTAACTACCATGAAGAATGATGCCAGGTACTTAGGGCAGCATAAAACTCAAGACATTTGCCTCCAAAGTCTGATAGTCTACCACTGTGCTACCACCTGCCATCTGGAACACCCAGCGCAGACTACAGATGACTATACTGAATGCCATTGTATTCAAACAAGGGATGCCATTCCACTTTACAATATTGTACTCGGAGAATATGTCATCTTAGCTGTGGACTTCCGAACAATATATCATAAGACTATTTACTTACGGATGGATTGGTATTTATCAGCGTTGGCGTATGGACTCTTAATGTCCTTCCCTGAAGCTGATAATTGAATTCCCAGACTAAGCTACAGAGAACAACAATCATTGACCGCCATCTCAATAATCAGCAGCCGGATGTATCATCACACACCTATCTTTAACCTCAACTCTTCACACTTCATTATGTTACCTCTGCACACAGCTTGCTAACACAGAAGTACAAACATGTTTTCCTTAAATTGACTGACAGTGACAAATTAGCAACTTAGCAATCCATACAAATACTACAATTTACTCAACATTCCGTTAATGGTTTTCATCATAATGCTGTGCCAGAAAGCATTGCACAAAGGTCATTAACATGCTGGCTGAAGAATAACCTCATTGACCCCCTTGGTAAACACATAAAACTAAAACTAAATGCCATTAAAATAGTTTTAGTCGCATTCTGTCTGAACTACGAGGATGGCTGTTTAAGATGTCTACCTGTGTGTAGGTTCGCTTATTTCTACCTTGATATTGACAGTTTTATGATATTTGCATAGCATGTTTATTAGGTCTGTTAACATCCTGCTATATCAAGAACTACAAACAGCTGTATTTCAGTAAAGGTATACCTATCTAAATGACCTGCCAAGATCTGCAATAAATATCACCACCAGCTATTCCAAATAATCTGGTGCTTTATCACAGATGTCGGTGGAATCACCAATCCGAGTCTATATATATACATCTACACTAAGTGAATCTAGGAAGTGTTCACAAACAATGATTTCATTTTCTCTGTTCATACTGCTAAGTGTTGTCAGCATCAGACGATTAGGAGAGATAGACAGGCTCAATCTGTCATAGGCTTTCTCCCTGTACACCACTCCCACCCCGACAAACCCTGCTCCTGTGGTGGGTCCAGTTGAACTGACAGAATTTCAACTGAATTGGCAACAAGATCATAATATATCTTCAATATTCATCATAACATACCACAAATTCCCCATCAAGACATTAACACACAGCCCTGTTGTCATCAGTGGGCTGCCTGCACTGGGAAACTCCAACACGTCAGTCATCAGCAGTGATAAGAGAGGCTCTAGCCTCCATGTGTTACAGCTACCCTGTATCAACCGAGTCGTGTGTGCCATACTCTTTGCTGCACTTCCCCATCCCATAGACGAGGTAATAATACATGTGTATGCAGCAGCTTTTTAGATGTGTGACCCAAACATTCCACGTAAACAACGTTTCAAAATGATAAACATCTGTCAGAGACAGAATTGATTGATTGAATTATTGCTTTACGTCGCAGCGGAAATATTTCACCCATAGGCGACGATCAAAATAGAAACATTACATATTGATACATGAAATAAAATAATCATCTGCATAGCAAACTTGATTGGGCCTTACAATATCATGTTTTATTTTTTATTAGAGATACTAGAAATGAGAGCCAACTAAATCGGTGCATAATTCTAGCAAAGAGGCACTTTGATGCCAAACCTGAATAGAATTCAAGCAATGGCATACCAAACTACCATAGAAATCAAGCACCAAAGCCATTATTGAAATTCTAAGAAAGAGATGATATAAGCCATTACATAATGCTAGCAAGAAGGCCATAACTATTACATAATGCTAGCAAGAAGGCCATAGCTATTTCATAATACTAGCAAGAAGGCCATAACTATTACATAATGCTAGCAAGAAGGCCATAACTATTACATAATGCTAGCAAGAAGGCCATGACTATTACATAATGCTAGCAAGAAGGTCACACTAAACCATCAGAGAAAGGTAGAAATAATGCACTGCCAGATCAGATGTAAAGTAATGAATCACCTCTACTCATACCTTGACAAATTCCAGATACAAACTATACTCTATGACTGTAACTATGATTTCTATCTTCCCTGCATGTTCTGAACAGAAGCCAGAAGCAATTTGTTATCATCATCTTCCATCAAGTAGTCAGTTTACACCAGCCAGTGAATACTACAGCACAGGGGAAACTCATCTCAGCCAATCAACTAGTGCAATAAATTTTCATATGGCTTACAAGCAATTGAATTATAAAAACATCACTGTAATTAGCGGATAAGTATGTGTGTTATTGGTAGAGAGACTTCAAGGCCATTGCCAGCAAACTGTACCCAGCCGTCTCGGAATGAAACAAGAAACACTGAGATGCTGAATGATTATTACAACAGGGAAAAGGTTTGTCAAAGTTAGATTAGTTATAATTGTTCTCAATTAGCATGGAGTTTTTACATGTAGTTATCAATGCAAATATTTTTCATTGTAATGATTAGGACAAAACTTGAATTCCAGGTAGCGTCCTAAATAAGAAGAAATAATTAGATTGACATAGTCAATGAAATTACCTGTGAGAATAATTTGGACAAAGTGATGAGTACAAATCAGCAGAGTATGCTAGAAGATTAAAAAAGAAAAGAAGAAAAGGAATCCAACCTATTTCCAATCTAGCCATCTTATGATCTACTGGAGTAGAGGGTAACTGCCACAGTCATTGAGTGAGTTTAACGTCGCTGCGGGAATCTTTCATCCATTTGCGACGATAAAAACATGCCAACAAAGTGTAATTAAAATTATGATTATGATAATAGGGTAATAGATGAATGGTGAAATTTGGTGAAATTTGGTATAATGCAGTTGTATGTGAATTTCAACAAATAGGATATATACAATAGTTGAACTCATGAAACATTACAATTGGTTATATAGACCAATTTCTTTTAAAAATGATAGAATGAGATGCATAAGGAACCTGGTTAAAAGATGTTTAAGTTTTGGCGAGGAATAAAACTTGGCACGCTGAGTTGCAAAGTCCACACAGTCAAGAAAGATAGCCTGACCAGCGGCCACACAGGAGTGAACATGATTGATTCAGCGAGGGCAAATTTAAAACTGGTTAAAACAAAAATTCATGTTCCTTTTCCTTTCTTCACTAGAGCTGCAACGATTCACTCACTTATTCAGTGCACCGAATATAGACCATCGATGAATTGTATTCATTATTCGTCACCCAAATATTCGAATATTTTTGTATTCGCTG